>JAMQGT020005243.1:0-61215 GCA_024447675.2 Pterophyllum scalare
AAAGGAGGCCCTACACCATACTAATAAATTATTGTGGTCTAAAACCAGGTGTTTCCGTTTCATTGTCCAACCCCTGTATACGTCCAGAGTAAGATGGTCTAAATCATTCAGCGCTGTATTTCTCTCGTCATATTGACTGCCTGAAGTTGGACTGGCAGTTTATGCTCATTGTCGTCTGTTGCGAGCAGTGACGTCACAGCTGCTGGTGTGCGTGCTGTTCTTTGGTGTCATTTCAGTTCGTTGTATATCTCTGTTTGTGTAACCTCGCAAAGCTGCTGTACAAGTGGGGTGGTCTTTAGTGGCATTTCAGTGATACGTGAATGCAGGGGCTCAGAGATTATCAGGCGACAAACAGGGAATTGATACATTCTATGGAAAACTTTGAAAAGGGCTCCACCGTTGCTTTATTCCTAATTTTGACTTTTCCAGCTCTTTTGCAGTGGAATTTTTCTTTTTCACAACAGCTCTCGTTTAATATAAAAATCAGTATTATAGGTTACAGTGCTGTGATGATGTCACAGTTCAGTTGAGCAATGACTAAAATGTCAACCCTAACCGCAGCTTCACGCACCTGTTTCTGACTTTCCTCATGGAAATCTAGCTTTTTTCTGTCACGTTTACGGTGTTTGTTGTCAGCACTTTCGAGGGTTAATGCGTTTTGGTTCTGAGGCATATATATATATATGTTTGCAAATCAAGATGACTTGTTGTGGAGTCATTTAAGATTGACCCAAATGGCACAGTTCCATTATGAATGTTTGAAAGATGAGCGGGATCTGTTTGTGTCAGCGTATCTTTACATGTAAATGCACAGAAACAGAATTTGGGGAACCCCATTGTTCTTTCATGGAAAAGGAATTTCAGAGTGCTCATCCATGAACACACACATACACGCACACACACACACACACACACACACACACACACACACACTAAGGCATACCAGCTCCTTATCCAATCCCTTCACTAATTCCCCCTTGGTAGAAGGTGTTCATTGTTTCTCTTTCATTCTAATCTCTCCCTCTCCCTTTTTTTTAAAATCCATATTAGATTCTCTTTGAGTTGGCCACAATCAGAGCCACTGAAGCAGAGCATCACCCTGCTAGTGCTCTTTGTCTCCCCAGATTTGTCACTTAGCATGGAGAGTACACCTTTGTCATGGAGCAGGGTGGGAGAGAGGCAGACTCTCACTTGGGGCAATTGTTTCTTGTCACAGGCCATCTTAACCTCCTCCCTCCCCCTTAAGCAAATCAGCTTTTCTCTGGATTAGGGCCCTATCATAGCGCCGTCAGAGCTCAGTAGCCTGCCAAAAAAACAGCTAAAACAAACAGATTCTGAAAGTGAGAATTGCATGAAAATAATTTCCCAAAAATTCTTATCTTACCTGGAAATCAGCATGTTATATCTCTGACATGTAGAGGACCCAGTCTGATTTTAGCTAAAAAAAAAGAAAAAGAAAAAAAAGAAACCCAAACAAACCCCCAAACAACCCTTGAACCTTTTGACATCATCTTTTGTATTATCTGCGTGTGAACATAAAGCATCATGGGTGGGAATCATCAAATAGTCATCACATTCTGTTTGGAACATGATGCAAATTAATTTTTTTTAATGTCCATGCCATGTTAAGAGGGTTTTGTACAAACCCTGCGTGGGAAGGGCACGTGCACACTTGTACGTGTGGCTTTCTTAAATGAATTACAACCTATTACAGTTTGTCTCTTCTGCAAATATTCTACTTGTAAAAGACAATATAATCAGCTGCATTTACAGTGAGTTTATAACCCAAGGATGCGCGCCAACTTCAGCTGAACATGGAAGTCCTCGTTCTGCACTGCAGCCTCTTTGGGTTTGGCATACCAGCACGTGAACCAGCTTTCCAGCTGCAACTGAGTAGTTCTAGCTGGAGACAAAGCAAATAGGAGAGTGATTTAATTTAATTAATATATTATTTAATTTTAAAATGAATGATAATAATGCACACCCTTACCTTGATGCTGTAAATACATAATTTTCACCTTTTTTGGGGTGATTTTCTTTTTAGTAGCACTGACATTGTGGTGTAATGTAGATGATTGTGTGATACTGAATTTATTGAAAGACAATTGCTTTATTGTTAATGTGGGGCACATATCTCTAGTCATTGTATTGTGAATTAGTTTGTGATTCCCACCCCTTCACTTCTCCATGACTCTGTTCTGATACAAATTTTTAGCAGCGTAGATGCACAACAATAACAATGTTTTGCAAAGAAAAGCGCAGTTTACACAATTTACATTTTGGAGCAGCTCCCATCCTTGGTGAAACCTCACAAGAACTTAGGTGGTCAAACGGGATCATTTCCTCCTGTTACACGCATGCGTGTCGTACCACTCAGGCATGGATGGATGCTTTATGTTCCCCACCCTTTCTGATGCACTCATATGTGTCATTTATGTTCATACAAACACGCACTAACTCAGACTTTATTGAGCACATGCCAGCGTGGATGTCTGCCACCACAGTAAATCTGCCCACCTGATATCTCAGGCTGCTGCTTCATGCAGAGGGAGTAATCAATCTAAGATACAGTAGGTGTGTGTGTGGTGATGTTATTGGCCATTTTAGGCCTCTGTGATGGCCAGAGATGGTAAAATGGCTGGAAAAGTGATGAGCAGGCACTTCATAGACCAGAATTGAACTCTAGCTAATCCCGTCGACCTATCTGTCTCTCTTCCTCCCTCCTCATCGCGCTTGCTTTACTTTCCCCTTATACCATCTCCCTCATTTTGTCCATCTTCTTCCCTTTTCTTGACTCCTCTTTTTCGTTAGTTTCCTTGCAATCAGTCTCTGTCTTCCTCTCTATCCTTCTCTCTTTCCATTTCTTGACCACCCTCCTTCGTTTCCACACCCCCCTGTGTCTCTTTCTCTCTGCAGCAGAAGTGCAGAGCCAGGGCTTTTTCCTGCTGGTAATTTATTTTCCCATTAGCCCCCTGTCTGAAGTGCATGCTCTAGGTCTGAGTGTGTGTGTGTATTGGGGGGGGGGGGGGCGGCACTGAGGGCCACCCCAAAGAAAGACCCGGAGAGTCAAAAAGAGGAGGGCACCCTGGACACACTGATAAGGCAGAAGAGAGGGAGAGGCTGGGCTGGAGGGACAGAAATGAGGGGAGAAAGCGATGTGAGATATTAGTTTGGTGTCCATCTAAGGAATTTTGCTCATTATGAATGAAGCAGACTAACTAGAAAAGCTGAATGATGGTGACTTGTTTCAGTGGTGCGATAACTAATAATTAACTAGTTGATCCAGACATTTAAATAGAATGAATGCCAACAATTTCTTCCCTTGCACTAAGTAAGATTTCCGGCTTTTTTCCTGTTTTATTACAACGATCAGTGAAAAAGATTTTAACCTCAAGCTCTTCCACACTGTGAAGCTCTTTTCTGACTTTGTGTTCCCTAAATGATTAATCCAAAGTTGAAGCAACACGAGCTCGTCATCACTGGGCCAGTGTTCACGCAGATTACTTCTGTTTATCTCAGAGCTCATCTGAAGAGATTTTACAAGGTCAGTTTATTTCAATGTTCCCTTTTAAGAGTCTCTCTTC
Organism: Pterophyllum scalare; assembly: GCA_024447675.2. Classification (NCBI taxonomy): domain Eukaryota; kingdom Metazoa; phylum Chordata; class Actinopteri; order Cichliformes; family Cichlidae; genus Pterophyllum; species Pterophyllum scalare. Next base: position 3,585 of record JAMQGT020005243.1, read on the forward strand.
AGTATACAGTGTATTCATCAAATTGTGTCCATGTAAGTCGATATTCTCCTTGTTGACTGCCATCAGCCTGTTGAACATTAAGACAATGTTGCTGACGGCACTGGCCGATGTTTCAGTTTCTTCACAGTAATTTTGTGGTCCTTATATCTGGGATTCAGTTTCATACAATGCACATAAAATTTGCGCTCTGATTGTATGATGTATGTATGAATAGCTGCAGTTCTGGAGGTGAGTACCCACCAAGGTGCTCCTTCGAGAACTACATACATGTCCTGTTGTGTACCAATAATATGAACTCTGAATTGTGGTTGCTAATGTAAAGTCTCCTCGTTGTCGTCATTTTTCCATCTTCATTTGTACAGAGTTTCTGTAGGTGTATCACAAGCCTGACCACTGCTACAACCATTAATTTAGCTAATTAGCCCGTTGTTGCCATTAACTGTTTTATACTCATGTGTGTATGGATGCTACAGAAGCCTTATGATAGTTTTTAAAGTTCGCTAAACCTGCTGACTTGGGTTCTGGTTGTGTGGGGTAGAGATGAAAGCCATTCTATGTGGAGATTTCATTAACTCCATTTGGCCTCTAGAATACACCAGTTTTCCATTTAATGTGCCTCTGTTTGGCTCTGTGTTACAAACTAGCCAGAGGTTACTCCCCAGTAAAACGCTCCACTCTCCCAGTTGGGATTAGGCCTTTTAAGGACTGGTTTGTGTGTGGTGCTGCTCCTTTCATCTGCTGCCATCAGAGGCACCCCTACATTAAAGGGATTCCTCTCTTTCTCTCACTCTACACCCATCCCTCTTTCCTCTCTCATTTAAGCGCACAGTTACATTTTCTCTGACTGATTGTCAATATGTGTGATAACTGTAGTCTCCTCACTTGTTAACACAGATTACTAGTGGAACACACACAGAGTCGAGAGATTTCTATCTCATGAAATCAGGTAAATTATGGTGTCATTAAACCCAACAGCAGCAGCGACTGTAAAACATTTATTGTGTCATATACAGGTTTCATCGGGGAAAACCAAACTTTTTTTTAGTGAAAATGTAGCACTTTTTTGTCCATGTGGCCCCAATTTAGAGGTCTCAATATAGCTTGAGTTCATATTTCTTATATATATTTTTTCCTGCCTCTTGATATTACATTCTCCTTATGTCATAGATGTGGCATTATAAAGGTAGTAAAGTTTCAACAAGCCAGGTCTGTGTATGCACAAGTGATCCCTGGAAATGAAGTAACACTCAATTTCAAACCATTTTTTCGACTCTTGGCTCTGTATGATGTCATCTGCTGTTCAAATGTTGTTTGAGTGGCAGCCAATCAGAAGAAAGTTCTCTTAATGTGAGGGTGGCCTTAAATGAAATGGAGCTAGAACAGCTTGGGTTAATAAAGGCCCAGTACTGACACTACTGTCCTATTTCTGATAAAACACATGAAAATACAGGTTTATTATAGCAGCTGTGGGATCAAATGGAATCAGATACAGTGGCACTGGAAACAAGTGCTGCACCACAAACACTTCATAATTCTAAATATAAAAATAACTGAAGAGGTGACATCTTTAGAGTATCATTCATTAAGCTTTAAATTGGAATATTAGTTGATTTGTGATAAATGGTGTTTTTATCCCACCATCAGCATTGCTTGTGGTTCTCTTGTTTCGTGAATGATTGTTCCTATACTGGACTATATTCAGTTTTTTACTGGTACAGAGAAAAGGGAGAGCGTGTCTCAAGCTCACTGACATTCAACACCATATTCATCCAGCACTAGAGCACAAACTGTGCTGTAATCTGCCATCCTTTAAAACAAGCCTAATCCTGCTCTTGTTGTGACTAATCACCCTCTTAGCTCAGTCTCTTCTCACACTTTTACTTTTTTTTTTTCCTTCTGTTTTTTGTATTTCAGAGCCCCCCACCCTACCCCCACCCCCAGATGATGGTGGTCAGTGAAAGATTGTCCCATTTTGGATCCACAGTGTGGCTGTGGTGTGGGGAAATCCTCATTTCCAAAGTGTATATACATGTGACAATACACATGAAAGACATTTTCACAGTTCATTCCATTATTAGGACCATTGTTATTGTAATTCACATAACCAAAGTGGTAGTATTGCATTGCTTTTGTGTCCATTGTTGCTTTTAAAATACACACACGTACACACTGCTTGGGGAAAAAATAATAAATCCTCACATATAATGGCAGCAGATGAATAAATTGTCTTAATCTGCGTGTGGATGTGTGTGTCTATAACGCCTATAGTGCGGCATTCATAGGTGGTATGTAAAACGGGCTGCCTTATCAGTTATCAGGGGAGGCCAAATTGACATAGAGGAATCACTCCATTGTGTGCGGATTCAAAGAGAGATGTGAGCACATTGGATGTCTCCATTTCCTATAACTGTGACCTTGAGGCAAGAGGAATAGCGCCGTACCCCCCACGTCCAATCTGCTGACTGCTGGATTCAGACAGGGCCAGCTGATTTTGGGTGCTAATCGGGGATACCTCAGGGTTATTCTAAAGGGTAAATTCAGTTTGGCTTTTATTGTTTCTGAGCCACGTGAATGCAAATCACAAGGCCTGTGTACAGTTTTGTGTGGAGTGGAATATTTATAGTCTGTCCCTTTTTTTTTTTTTTTTTTTAAAGTTTTAGGTTTTGTTACTCATAGCATTTAATAACAAAGAAAAACTGGATAATTACTTAACATAAACTATTATAGGGTGACAATTTTTTGCAAAATGCATCAAATATGTGAATTTTAAAATGTACCGGTCCTCATGTAGTCTGAGTTCAGCTGACCTCAGTTTGCCCCTTTTACCCCAGTTCAGGATTGTTTTGTTTATGTGGTAGCAGGCTTAAGTCAGATAATCATCTGCTTGATGTGGAACCAGTGATTCATCACGTCTCATTATTGTTATAATACTAAAGCTGTGTTTTTATCTTCAATCTTTCTCAGCAACATACTAAACAATACCACAGTCTCTTCATTTTTGGCAGATCGGTTATAAAGTGCATACTTAGGTTTTCCTTGGCTCAAAATGGGCCTTTGGACCTGACTGTGCATATAGTAAAGACAATAAGGTTGTGTCACCTTACTTAACAGTAGTCTGTATGTTTTTCTGGTGTTTTTGATCATTTTATCGGCAAAAAATTTATTTTAAGCTTGAATAAATAAAATATTTTATATGTTTGCCTTCATAAAACTAATGAAAATCATATATTAATAGACAGGAAATGTCTTTAGTTTTAGTTTTAGTTTGTCAACACATTTAAACAGGAGGAGGCGGCTTTGATGCACAGGTTTGGGATTGGTTTGTCTATGTGGTACTTTCTGAACTTATTAAATCTGCCCCTGACTAATGCCACCCATGAAGTAAACTGTAACTAACACTGAAATTAATAAAGATTAATTGAAACTAAGCATTGCTAAACAATCAAAACTAGTCTCTCAAAATCAAACTGAAACTAAATGTAATTTTTAAAAAAATTAAAATTAATTTTAAAAAAATCAAATCAAATATGTACCCTTGCATGGTCTTGAGAAATTTGAAATAATTTTAAGAATGAATAAATAATGTTGTTTGAATGGATGGTCAATTTATCATATCTGGATCAATGAAGAGCATGGGCCGTGTTTGTTTAAATTAGAAATCAAGTGACCTGTGTTAAAAAAAACCATTAGCTGATGTGTGTAGTGTGTGTCGGTCACATTACTCTGATGTGTGTTAACGCTGCCCAACAGTCAGTGTGTGTTTCAAACCAGATCTAAACAAAGAAGGCAGTTTTTCTTTTTCTGTCTTTCTGTCTGTCTGTCTTTCTTTCTTTCTTTTTTAGCACTCAGTATAATTAATCCATCCCTCAGTGACAAAAGGGGTCCCTACCCCTCCTTTTCTCCGGCCCGTCCCATTGGCATTTTAGGGCAGAGGGATTCAGCAGGACCCCTGGGCACCCCCCTGCCCTGACCCCTGCCCCCCCACCAGGGGAGCATCTGTGGATCGATCCAAGGCCAGCTGGCACCAGGGGGAGAGGGGCAGGACTGATAGTCTATGACAGGCTCTGCTCCAACACAGATACACCCTTCTTGAATGGGAGTTATGACGAATGAAGCAGTGTGTAGTTTCAGGTTTGGTTGCTCTTATTTATTTATTTTTTATATAGCAGCCTGAATTTTTGAGTTAAATCAAGTCGGAGCTTAACCTTGATCTCTGTTGATACACTGTAGTTCTAAAGATATACAACTAGGGGGCAGCATGCAACCATCACCCATCCCTCCTTTCTATCCTCTCCCGTTCCTCATCTTTTTCTCCTGCTCCTGCTGTGCCTCCTCTGCGCGCGACACACACACACACACACACACACACACACAGGTATTTAGTCTTTCTCCTGGCTCAGAAATAGAGAGCGTATTGAAAGTCCTATCCTCTCTGTAATAAATTAAACTTCTGCATTGTCCTTCCCTTTCATTTTACACATTGTCACAACCTCCTAGTCCCTCTAATCCCAGTTACCCCCACTTCCCCCCTCACCATCACCTTTTCTCACACACACATTGATTGACAAGTAGCATCTGGGGAAATGGAGCACATTCCCATTGTTTGCTGCCACTACTCAAATCTGTTGAAATGGTTATTCCATTCTTTCGTCGGAGTATTTGCATATCCTTAAGTATTTCCTATTTTCCCCCACCTCCCTTTCTCCCTATCCTCCTTTTTGCTAAATCCCCTCTTCTTAAGTGTTTAGTGCATTTGGAAAATTCATTCATAAAGTATCTACATGCGCTATTAGCTTAGTATAATAGCTAGGGTGTAATCTGCAGAGAGATAAGAGGTGGAGAGAGTGTTTTTTTTTAGTTTTTTTTTTTTATTTCCTCATCTTCTTCCTGTCCTGATGGGCTGCTCTGTGGACAATCACTGTGGCAATGATACGTCATTATGTTCCCCAGCCAAAGCGACAAGGCTCAAATGTCAAGAGGAAATGTCAAGAGGCCTTGCTAGTCAGTCAGTTGGATTCTTCTGTAGTTTTTATTTATTTAATTATTGGCCTGAGAGAGGCGTGAGGTATGAAGGAGGAGGCAAACACGGAGAGGAGATGGAAGGATAGGGCGGTTTGTAGAAATGTAGCATTGAATATCATCGGCAGATGGGGAAAATGGAAAGGCGGGATAGAGGCTAAAGATACAGATTCGGCTCATCTTTGCTTGAAAGCTGTTTTCACTCCTGAGCAAAAGATGTCTACAAACTGGGTTCACACAGTCTTTGGCTCTTCTCCTCCCATGTGGCAGCTGCTTTAGCCTCAGCAGTGTTAGTCAGTTTCACACTGTTTTTGGGACACTGTTTCAGGCCACACTGGGAAATTATAATCACATTAGGGGCCAGATTTCAAATGTACTGATAATCTTGATTTTAATTGAAAACACTCTCATATAGCCTTTTCGTGTACAATTGGGCACTTAAACCCATCAGTCAGTAAACAGAAAAGTTTATTAACCTTTTTAACACTTAGTCAAGCAAAATTAATGCATTCTGATTGCAGAAGAAGACAGCCAACTTGTTTCAGTTTCACAAGCTGCTTGTTTTATGAAGCATTTAACAAAACGTTATGGAAAAAAGCACAGGGATGAACTGCTCATTTTGTGCATGCACATTTCTACAAGTCTTGCTGTGTCATAGGACTGAGCATCCATCTATCCACCCAGTTTTTTCTGCCACTTATTCAGCTCTTCTGGGGGTCACCGAGGTGTTCCCAATGCCAGCTCTCTAGCACGCCTGGGTTCTGCGCTCAGGGTCTCATCATTGAACATGAACAAAACTCCTCATCCAGGAGGCACCCTAGCCAGATGCCCGAACCACCTCAACTGGCTGCTCTCCAGGAGTCCATCCTGAATAGCCAAGCTCCTCACCCTGTCTCTAAGCTTCAGCCTAGATGCACACTAGATACTAATTGATGCCACTTGTATCCATGATCTCATTCTTTTGGTCACTACCCTCATAGGTGAGGACATAAATTAAGCCATCCACTAAATTTGATAGTTTTCCTACACATTTAGTCTGCTTTTAAAACAGCAAACCAGTACAGGCTAATCCATCTGCCAGTGTCCTGCTGCAATTCCCCTCACTCATGACCCTTAAATACCTGAAATGCGCTACTTCAAATAAAAACATATTTCCAGCCTGGAACTGGGTATTCCACCCATTCCCAGGTGAGATACTAATTCTCATCCCAGACCACTTCAGTGACAGTAAACTTGATGAATCCAACAGGACCGTATCATCTGCAAAAAGCAGGGAGGAGGTCCTGAAACCACCCCACCTGGCTTTTTCTACTACAAACCAAAAAAAATGAACAGGTCTGAACGTAACTCAATAGTTGTGTGTGTGTAATGTCTCATTAAAAAAAGATCTTTGATCATGTAGTTTACCTCCACCATACAATCTAACCTTCAAACTGGCTGCACATAAAAACACAGCTCAAAGGAACGTATTGCGCTGTAGCGGCATTCCTTTTTTCTGTTCAGCAGCTTTCTGAAGCCTCTGTTCCCTGTTTTTGCCTCCACACACACACACACACACACACACACACATACATATATATATATATATATATATATGCTGGTGTGCAAGTCAAACATCAAAATGATGACTCAAAATGTGTACTGTGGAAACAGAAATGTGTCATGGCAAATGGAGACACGGACCTCTTTACACTGATTACAGATGTAAGCTCTTCCACATCAGAGTAGTCCGCCTTAAGCATCAGTCTTCCTTTTTTGTTCCACAATGTGTTTTCCAGTTTGTTAGCTTGTAGGTAAATTTTAATTTAATGTAGCTGTGCCGATCGCACCTATGACCTGTCAACGTCATCAAGAGCCTAATGTGATCCGCAAGCTGGATAAAATTTGGGAAGGGAAAGGCTGGAAAGTGTTGGATTATTTATTTATTAAATTGTATGGTTCCATGTTTATTGTATCCACTTTTTTGAGCATTTACAACCACCATTATTTGCAATTCAAAAGTCACGTTGTTTCTCAGATGGTTAGCCTGTAACATTTTTAATCTCTATTACATAGTTTCTCCCTATATTACCAAAAGCTTTACCACTCTGTACTGATCCAAATTCTGTGTGTGTGTGTGTGTGAGAGAGAGAATACCCTGCAGTCCTCAGTGATAAGCCCGAGATTGAGTTTTTCCCCACAGAGCCAAAGCGTCCAAGGAGAGTGTGTGTGTGTGTGTTTGTGTGTGTGAAGACATCAGGAAACAGGCAATGTAAAGAGCTTGTATCGCTTTATCTAGCTTACCCGCCAGAGTGTATGTGTATATGTATATGTGCTCTCAGACTGGTGTAGTGTGAAAGGGAGCTTGCTGGTCTGCTTTGTTCGGTATTGTGCGCATGAGAGGATGAATCCTCAGGGCTGGATTCACAGCTCAGACAAGAAGGTATTTTTCTGTGGTATAGTTGGATGCGGCTTCCACACAGCCAAGCAGTGAAATAGAGACAAAAAGCTAGAGCAGGCAAAAACCGGGCATTTAAAAAGCAAACGTGCTGTACCACTGCCTGCTGCTTTCATTCTGCCTGGCCTGTGAAGGGACGTGTGTGACGTGACTGTCAGGTTGGTTTGGGTGCTAAGATCAGTCCCTTCTCCCATGCAAATGTTTTAAAAACAAAAAACATTTAACCATGAAATGTGGCAGTTTCTCATCACAAAAACAGAATCATTTAAAAGAGAGAAGGTACAAGAGAACAGAGAGGGACATGGTATGTCAGTGGTATCAACACAGCAAGGAGGTGAACTAGTCTGATATTCACTGACAGCATGGTGCCTCCATAGTGGGCAAAACCCATCAGTTTTTGTTGGAGGGAGGGCAGACAAAAGGCTGGAACATCCCCCAACTGTTTAGTTTCCATATCTAGCAGTCAGTGACAAGGCTTTCCAGCAGTTCTTATTTTTAACACAAGGTCCTCTGGTGAACAGCTTGCATCCACGAACACACACACACACACACACACACACACACACACACACACACACACACAGAGCTATGTCACTGATTGTATAACTCTTATCACCTGGTCTGTGGCATATTCCCAAATTCCAATTTGACTGCTAGCCCCTGGCCCAGAGCCCATCTCTGAAAAGAGGTACAGCAAAAAATGGCTTCAGCACGGACCTTTGATAGGAAATATCAGGAAGGATTTTACCTCAGAATTTGCAATGAGGAATGCAGGAGGGACCCACTTCTAGCTTCCTCTGGATTTATATACACCTGACGCTGATCAGACATCGGGTTAACCCTCTGTTACATGTAGTGAAATCCATGCACTTTATTAAATGTATTTATTCTTTCTGTTCACAGGAGTCTCCATCAGGGCGGAGGAAGGCTTTGGCCACCAGCAGTATAAACATGAAACAGTACGCCAGTCCGATGCCAACGCAGACAGATGTCAAACTCAAGTTTAAGCCCCTGTCCAAGAAGGTGGTGTCGGCCACGCTGCAGTTTTCCCTGTCCTGCATTTTCCTCCGCGAGGGAAAGGCCACGTAAGTCTTCGTCTTCTCATGGACTGAGTTTAAGTAGAACTATGGAAAGATATTCAATTGGGATATCTACTATGTGACTGACAGCCTTTTGAAGGGTCTACACTTTGCGATGTTCAGCAATGTTATAAGTTGTTTGTACGCCACATTGTGTCGAGGGATCAAATAACCTTGGTTAGAACATCAAGTCTAATACCCATCAAATTGGGGCAAAGACCCACGAGCACTCTCCTACATCCTCCTTGTCCTTAATGAGCACATCATTTCTTTATGCATTTCTGTTGTTTGGTTACACCACAAAGATTATTTTAGCAGTCGCATTGTGAGATGGTCATGTTACATTTTGTGCCGGGCCTACTTCAGTCACAAGGCTGTTAAAATAGTCAACTTTGAAGGTCTCTCATTGGTGACCGATTGGAGCCACAACCACAGATATGACTGGGATTCTTGATGCTCGGTATAAAAAGCCTGGAAATGGAGCTGTTCTTTTTTTTTATGTCAAGTCTAACCAGAGGTGGCTGAAGATCAAATACAAATTTCCATTGTTGGTCTATTATAAAGATGAAGTTTTTTTCTATCTTTCATCCATAAGTGTAATTTATAGGCGCACACACACACAGACAGACACTTGTCAATCATTTTCAGATACTGAACCACCATCTTTCATTTGAAGACACACTTTCAGGCAGTGTTTTCTGTTTGTTATTCATTCTAATTTGATAGCAGCAACTTTCATTTAAAGATACCCCTCCCCACACACACAAACACATATACACTGAGCGTGAGCAAAGCGGCGAGACCTTTGTTGTGGCACGGATGGTGGGTCGATGGCGCGTAACCCTTGTTAACCCTTCGGGGAATGATGTCGACCACACACAAACAAACTCCATCACAGCAGTTCAAATGAGCCCATGGGCCTGGGAAACACCAAACACAAAGAACAGAGAGGAGAATACAGCGATTATGATGGGGCGGTGGTATCGAGGGACTGTGGGGGTGGGGGGTTGCACAGAAGACTACATAAAATACAAGACATGATGTAGAAATGCATCAGTGGGGAAGAGGCTGGAGTCAAAAGCTTTTAAATGTGTGGAGGGATGTTGAAGTTTTAGGTGTAAAAATGGGATTCTGGAGTGAAGAAACAAGTCAGTGGTGAAAGAGATGGAGAGCTTTTCTAAATTTATGTGGGATGTAGTTGTTGGCAGCTGAATGTTGAATTGTTCTGTATTTTGGTGGCCTGTATACATAGCTTTCTCTATTTGTGTGTGTAAATTGTTCTTTCTTTTTTGGGGTTCAGTGATGAGGACATGCAGAGCCTGGCCAGCCTGATGAGCATGAAACAGGCCGACATCGGCAACCTGGATGACTTTGAGGAGGAGAATGAGGAGGATGAGGAGAACAGGGTCAACCAGGAGGAGAAAGCTGCCAAGATCACAGGTAAAACATTGGAAAAGCATATTTTTTTTTTTTTTTTTGGGTTTTGTAAGATCACAGATATATCTGCTAGAAAGCATTAAAGGTGCTTTTGGTCATGTAACCAGAGTTCCCAAAATGCCAGAAATTTCCCAGACTTCCTGAATAATAAGCAGGGCCCAGGCTTCATTTGGGGCATTAACTTTGCTTTCTTTTTTGTTATTTATTTATTTTTTATTCATTTTCCCCACCTTATGCTTCTCTGAGTTGGTGTGTGTGTTTGCTTCTACACAGAAGAGAAAGTGAGAGTTTGTAAATTCATGAGGTTTATTTGCCGTTCTCTGTCTGCTTCAGGGCATTTTCTCTTGCTTTGACTTCTCCACATCCCTGTTTCCCTTCGTTCCCCTCTTTGAGTGTTGGTCGTACTGGCAGACTGACGGTGGCTTGGCTCCTTCCGTACATACATGATTCATTCTATGGTTGCATGTACAGGCCACGCTGCTTCCTGCTTTGCTTAATCCAACTTTTCAAAGTGCCACCTCTTCACGTTAAGCTTCATGCTTTCTCTCCTTTCTTTTTCCTTCCCTGCTCTTCATCTCATTTATATGTATATGCATTGAGTGCCTACAGCTACGCTTCACTAACACACATCTCTGAATCAAAGGCCAGGCCAAGCTGCCAAAACTCCCTGCTATCATATTCCTGCCTGAATGGTACCTCCGGAGCAAGCCAGCAAGCAGCCCCAGCAATACTAACACTAGGCTAACCAACGCATACCCTGTAAAACACATGTTCTCTTTTGTCTTTTTATAAACAATATGTAAATTATGAAACCTCAATAAATGTCTGTGTGTGTGTGTGTGTGTGTGTGTGTGTGTGTGTGTTTGTATGTGCATGTCAGTTACTCTTCAGTGTTACTTATTTACTTATCAAGCTGGAAGCTGAAGCTCTGAGGGCTTATCAGAAATGTACATTTAAAGTGGATGTATAAAGTTTTTTTTTTTTTTAGCTATTAGCTGTTCATGCCTTTGCCACTGCAGTGCCATGGCAGTGTTTCCCACAGAACACAGTTTCCTGTGCAAATATTGTATAACTGAGCAATAGTGAGTCTATTCTCCTGGGGATAAACTTCATCTCCACCATCTCAGAGGGCAGCCAGCGATGGCGGTCCTTGTTCTGCTCTGCAGTCTTGGTGAGTTTAGCATGGTGGTACATGAACCAGTTCTGCACATGCTGCTCTTTCTGGTTACAGTGTCCAAGATGTGGAGTTCTAGCCCAGGACAAGCAACTCTCAGCAGAAATAGCTGAATGATATAAAGCTCCAGGGGTACAGAAAGTCTTAGGACCACCGCAGTCTGCTTGTGCATGATGGCATAACAACTCTGTTTCCAGGTCCAAGCTTCTCCTGTGTTGGATGAGGCTTTCTCTTTTATTTATTTATTTATTTTTAATGTGTTGCAGGGCTTTGTTTCTTGTTTTTGGACCTGAGCCCCAAAAAAACTCTATAATTTTTAATATCAGCCACTACAGCTTTTTATTATTGCTGTTCATGTGTCGCACATCTTTAACCTATGTTGGTTTAAAACTCAGTGTACACCAGTATTTTAACCCTTCAGAGAAGCTTCCCTCTCGGGTCGACTTAAGATTTCAGTGTGGACGTTAAACTTAGGATCAGGACTTTTTCATAGTGAGCAATCCAAACCACACAACAACGTATTATGACAACATATATGACTAACCTTGAGTTGTGGGTGTCCTCCTCGCAGACATTCTCTTGGTTAAAGTTTGGCTTCTTCCTGTCATATGAGTGCATTTTTCTCTGCCAGTTGGAGACCATCAGTATGTATTTATGTTGAACAGTTTAACCTTCCTCCATTTTCCCTGTGCTAATGTATAGCCTAAGCATAACTCTGTAGCTAGCACCGAGGTAGCAGCTCATTATATGTCAACTAGCCCAACTTTACTAACTCTCCAAAAGTCACTGGTATTTACTTTTCTTTATCTGCTGTAGCTGTGCTGTACATTTTCTTTCTTATCATATATGTATATCAGACGCCAAATAGCAAGCTAATTTTGTGCGAACTTCTAACTCCACTAACCCCTTCATGATGACCTGCTTTTTGTAACACCTTAGAACAGCCACACTGATCATTTTATTGAATGCCCCAGTGCTTGTTTGCTTTCTGAAACAGAGAGTTACTGGACCTGGAAATGGCTGTTGTCCTAAGACATGGCAAACAGCAACTTGGCAAGCAAAGTAGATTACTACTGAGAAATGCAAGGCGGGAAGGGCTAGCTACTTACCATCAACAGATAGTTATAAATATACTTAAGCTGGGTGGTCTGTCCAGGTAAAGTTAGTGTGGGAAACAATGCCATTGCCTGTTTATACTATAAAGTTTACAACTTTATGGTGTAGACCTTACCAGCTAAATGATTGATCTGGCAGTGCTATTACTGCTAACTAGAGCATACTCTTTGAAATACATTTACATTAGTGCTCCTCTTCACTAATCTCACTAATCTTGTATTTGCAGACTTGTGAAGTAACACACCCGATATAAACCAAAACCCAACAGTCTGCACTGGAATATTGTACTTTGTAGTGTGCGGTGTGGTTGTGGTTATGTGTGGACATTCTGGGTGGGGTGTGTTATTTTGCCTTGTTCACTGCTCTTCTTCCTCCCTCCCTTCCTGTATGGACCTGTCGTTTGCAGAGATAGTAAACCAGTTGAATGCCCTCAGCTGCTTACATGGGGATGATGATGATGATGATGGTGGTGTTCCCAAGCGAGCACGCAAAGCAACAGCTAAGCCTGCTGCTTCCTCCCAAGGTCTTTTTTTCACCTTTCTTCACCCCTCTTCATTCCGTGACTCTTCTTTCATTTTCTTGTTAAGACTTTGTTGCCACTTCCTACCTTTCAGTACCACGGTTTCTATTTGTGCATTTTTTTTTTTTTTAAAGTTTTCCTCTTCTGTTCTCTCACTCTCTCCCTCTTCCTCTCTTTCTTTGGTTCTTCCCCTCCCCCTTATCCCTTATCCTTCTTGACATTGGTATTGTGATCGTGATGTGGTCATGTGGTACGGTTTATCTTGGTCCATGTGGTGATGTGCAGTACGTGGTGTTGTGAACACATCAGTTGATGTTCATCCTTTTGGTTCCTATTGTTTCTGTTATTTGACAATGTGACCTTTCCCGCTCTTTTACTGCAATTGGTAGTGAACCAAACCAGGTAAAAAGAAAAGAAAGCTCCCCATGTTTTTTCAGGTAAAAGCAAAATTTGTGTTTCTTTGTTTCAAAATGGAATTAAATATATTTATTCCAAATTGAACATTTTTTTAATCTTTGGTATTCTCATGGAGTCTTAAGCTGGTGAGATGTTTTGAATTGTTAGATGAAGTTAGATTTGGGTAGTTAAACAAGCCTAATAGTATACCCAGCATTACAAGACAGGATCAAAAGGTTCCACCGATCTGTCCATAAAAATAGAAAACCACACTTGATTTAAATTTCAGTGCTTCCCTCTACATGGTTATCTCCTGCTGCACCTCTAAATTCAGTGCCACTCTCTGGCCACGTGCACTGTGCTGGAGTCTTGACTGTTTCGAACGTGCGACTGTCATCTTGAACTTTATTTTGAAGAGGAAGAGAATATTGTGAGGAGCCAAATCTGGCGAAGAGGATGGGTGCCAGTTGTGCCACCTGTTCTCCCAAAAGTAGAATTTATCATTTAGCGTTTTTGTCTGTGTTGTCGAGGTCTTTGTTTACACACAGTAAAAGGACTTGGACTAATGAAGATGCCCTTGCATGCCGCTCTCCAAAAAAACAACAGTGGTTGTGCGAAGGAGTGGGGGACTGAGAGGAGTCAGTGATGAATCTGTGCAAGTAGAATGCTGAGTGGTTGAAACATTTATTTGAAGTGATAATGGAGATTACCTCAAAGAGGAAGAAGTGTGAGGAAAAAGCTCAGACGGTGGCTACAGTGGACAGTTTTCATTGTTTTTAAATATACATTTTCACTTAACTACATAGACATTCTTCATCTTTTGGTGGAGTAGCTAAGTTAAATGACCAAAAACAACACAAGCAACAGAAGCCAGGTTGTTGGTGGTTCCTCATATTTTGACACTTCCCCCTGGTGACAGTTACAGACGGCTACAGAATGTAGACAATGTGCTCTCTGTGTAGGCCCAGTGTACGACCATGCAACCCCATCAAACACATCAAGCTGTTGGAGTAGAACTTTGGATTAATGTTGCACAACCCTGTAACGCTGGAAAAATCTATAGTGTGCGGCTGGTCTGTTGTCACTTGGACAAAGTGTAGACTTTCAGTGAGAGCCACTTGTTTGGCCCCTGGGTTGTAGCTGGATACCCAGCTCTAATACACCAGTGATATTGCACATCAATGAAGTTGAATAGTTTATGTGCAAGTTTGAGGTCTTGGTGAAATTGCAGATGTGCACGTGTGAGTGACCAGAGGTACACAGGGAGACGACCTTGAAGGTGGATTGGCTAAATTTAAATAAAGTGCATTGTTTTTCTTTTTGTGAAGGCAGCGTTATTAACTACCTTTTCTTCAAAAATCTCATAAATGGGGGGTCTCAAAAGTCTGCTGTGGGGAACAAAAGTACATGTTTTTGTTCCTGCCAAATACTAAATAGTTTTGTTGGCTAGTCCATTATCAAAAAGTGTCTATTGGTTATACTGAAAATTACATCCTGTGGGCTCTTAGCAATATACACCAATTCCTAAAAACTTAGCCTTTTCGGAGTTTATTCTGGCTTTTTTGAATCTCCGGTTCTTCCTTTTACACTTCCACCTTTCTGCTTGGTAGTGAACAGTCACAAACCCTCTAGTATACACGGAGATTTGAACACACACTCTTGGACATGTGCACTTGTCATGGCCAAAAATGGACTGTGAATGTCATCAGTAAAGTGCCGCGCCTCTTATCAGCCATCACCACTTCATAGCCTCACTACATATAGACCCAGGGACACATAACTCTCAGCAGTTTTCTTTATACTTGTTTCACGTTTCTCAGCAACATTTCTTGGCATCTACTTCAGATGTTTACACTCTATTCAATCGGACCCACACCCTGGCAGCATGTGATTGAACTACAGTGAGTATGGTGAAAATAAAGTACACAAGTCTTGGGCCCTTCAGTCGGGAACACCATAGCAACACCATGCTGTCTCCACTGTCTCCCACAGTTACCATCTATACTGCACAAATTTTCCCAGAATGCTACTGTTGTATATATTCTGAAGAAGGATGAAATGGCTGAGGGACAAAGAAGTTTAGGCAGTGCTCCCCAGCAAGTGGCTTTTCTTATCTATGACTGGTTCACTCCGAAGTGCAGATTTTGGTGCATTTGGCTTTGTATGTTCACTGCATTTTGTTGTGTAGCTGTTTGACTCTGTAGTTTGTTGTTCATTTAAATGTCTTTTTGTTGGACTCTTTGGCAACAGAGCTGATTAACAAGCTGAACTTCCTGGAAGACGAGGATCAGGATACGGCTCCTGCCATGAGCACCAATCCCTTTGATGAGCCTGATGTCGACCTTCATCCCAACCACCTCAACCCATTTGATGATCCTGATGAGGAAGGTACGTGCAGCTCTGCCAGGATCTTAGGAAAATGCACTCATCTTCATTTTGATTTATGAGAATTGTAATAATGTATATATTGTGACGAGCTTTTGGTTTTGATCTTAATAGGATTGTTTTGGGAAACCTCAGTGGGATGATGAGCAGTATGGTTTTAAGGTTCAGATGTGCACATACCATGAATGTGTGTAATCCTCTGTAACTATAGCAGGCTTCAGTACTTTCAGACACCTAAACCAATATTTTTGTCTGACCACCTGAGTGGACAGGTATTTATTTTTAAGCGTCACGCTCCCACACACATAAAAGCACAACTTTGCTGCTTGTTTGCTTGTTTAAGTTGTCTTTGATCTGATCTTTAATCTAAACTCCTGGATTTTACTTTCTTCACAACATATTTTTTTATGTATGTACATGTCTCAATGTCCTTATCTTCTTTAACAAAGGTTTACTTGTTTGGGGGACGATGCAGTTGCTGTTTTTATTCAGTAGTGGCTGTGTGTAGGATTTGTGTGTCTGATGTTGGCAGTTCTGGTTTTTGTGAAGGCAGTATGAAAAACATGCGCAGGCACCACTCAGGAGCCCACACAGCAGACCTGAATCCTTAACATGTTGAAATAACCAAAATAAGATTATCCGGAGTCAAATAGGCAGTTAAGGCTTACAGCTCAGCTAGTTCCCAAGACTACAGTCACATTTATTTTGATTCTCTGTGCTGTTTTTCTCTCCAGCATACTGATATCACAAGCTGCCAAAGCTCATGTCAGGACTAGGAGAAACATGATTTATACATGCAGTCATTGTTCTCTATCCTCTGTCAAACAGAGCCCCCTGCCCAGCCGGGCCTACGGCAGCGGGCTGATGACGATCCCTTCTACGACCACAACTCCTCGAATCCATTCAACGAGCCGGACGAGCCAGACACACAAACATGTCCGGGGAACCCCTTTGATGAGCCGGACCAGGACACGGACCCCCGGCCAGACCCAGAACCTCCCAAACCCAGGCAGAGAAAAGGTGTGCGGCCTGTTGACATGAGCAAGTACTTGTATGCGGACACCTCTCACAATGAAGACGAGGAGCTTGACAAGTAAGATTTTGATATCCATTATAAAAATGTTTCCTCATTTTTATTTTTTTAAACAGTTACCCAACAAAATTAACAGGTGTCTTTGTATTTGATGACCTAGTAAGTTGAAATGATGAGGCTTGAAAGCCAGTATGCCATTAAGGAAAAACTGTGCACCTTGTGCTGTGCTATTTTTCTGTTTTTATTTAGCATTGGGTGCATTGTTTTCTAACACAGGTTCTAAATACTGTAAATGATGGAGGTAGCCACTGTGACAGCCGCCATTTATTTGTGAAGTTGTGTTATGAAGCCTCAAGCTTCACTGGATGTGTTTTGAAACCAGGCAAGTGAGGCGTTGACCTTATCATGAAACCAAGGGAATGATTAAGGACTTGTGATTGACGAGTCCATGAGCATACTCTGGTTCACCTTCCTTTCTGACGCTAATAAGGACCAAAATTTGCAAAATGAACTTCGTGTTTTATTCACTATGGACTGAAACCACCAACTGACTCATTGGGAAAGCGTCTACTGAGGTGAGAGAGTAAGGGACCTTAGGGCCATTTTCCCACAGACTTTACACCACTGGACGTCTTTGTGCAACCAAAGAAGTCGCCCCCTGGTGGTCATTAAAAAGAATGCTTTAAGGCTTTGCTATTCAGCTCAGGAAGCTATGTCTGTCTTTTATACTATCTGTGTTTTCGAGCGGCCACTATAGGAATTGCACTTTATCTGCATTGGCTTGACAAAACAGGTTTCTGCTCCATTAAGTAGTCTGTACTTGAAGCACTCCGTTACGTTCTCGGTTACTCCTGGCAGTCCGAGTCCTGCACCACCCCGCCTTATAGAGGGGCACTTGTAGCCACAGCTCCCCCCTCCAAAAGTGACGAGGCAGCTCTTTCAACAGGAACAAGGGCCCTGTTGTTTCACTGCATTCTTTAACCTTGTCTCCCTCCCCAGTCTTTCCACCCCACCTCCCTCCTCGTCTCCTTTCCATCAACTTGTTGCCCCATACTTTCCCCTCGTTCTCCTTCACTTCCTCCCTAGACTCTGCTCATTTTTGTTTCACCTTGCAGCTCCTTTTACTCCCCACCCCCTCACCCCACCCCTCCTTTCCTGCTCTGCATCCTTTCGCTGCATCAGTGTTGCCAGTGACTTTATAAGGAAGACAGTTTAAAGATGCTTGCATCTGCAGTTGAATTTAAAGACATGAGGAATGTGGAGAAGGAAGCCTGGGGTTGTTTTTTGTTGTTGTTCTGGTGGTGGTTATTTTCATGTAATGTTGCATATGCTGCATTTTTACACTATTTGTTGATTTTTTTATTTATTTTTTTTAGTTGAGTTTGGCTGCTACTTTGGCAGAAAATCTGAATGCCATATAAAAAGACAACATACTGTGTATGTGTAAATCTTAGTTTTTATTGAAAATATATTTTTATATCTGCTGAAGTAGAACTGTTACTGTGTTGGCAAAGGTATATGTTTATTGTCACCCTCCTAAAATAATGGCCCAAGTCATTTTTTAATAAAAAGTAAATGTTTATTTTTGCCTAAATCATCATATTTTTAATATTTGGTTCAGTTTTCTGTGTTTTCTAAACAACCTGAAAAAGAATTGACTTGGACCATTATTTTATCAGGGTGCTGATAGCAGTGGCTATAATGCATGTATATGTAATTGTATTGTGCTGAGTGCACCTATTAGTAATGTTGATTGGCTAATTTATACTTAATAGGCTTGTGCCACCTTCACTAAAGGCTCAATATGTTTGGCAGCTTTCAACAGTCTTTATTTTGTGAAAGTAAAGGCTGCCAACCTTTGGTTTAGGGGTTGAAACTGAACTTCACACTAATGTGGGGATCCTTCTGTAGTGTTCCCATCAGTGAACTGTTTTCACCGATAGTGTGTGACCATCTCCAGAAGAGCGGACCGTGCCCAGATTGTAAATGTAAACCCCTTTTGGCTGCTGAGCGATGCTGTCACACAGACAGGCGTATGTTTCACTGCTCTCAGCCGTCTAAAGAGAGACAGGAATTGACTGGTGTGTTTCTTTTTCTCTGTCTCTTACATCAGGAGCAGCTCACTGCAGAATAGAAAGTTCAAGAGGGCAGTGCAGTGTTTTGACTGCAGCCCTTTCACATGTCTTTTAGCCAGAGCTGGTCTGTTAGAGCTTCTCTATAGGTCTGCCTGCTTTTCTTTTCTTCACTTCCCTCATTTTCCCCCCTCTATCACTTTGCAGTAAGACACTGAGTACCTCCAACCTTCTCTTTCAGAGATACCTAGGCAATCCCTTTCCTCTTACCCCCCCCCAATCCAGTTCTCTTGCTTGTTTAGGATTGCTTGTTGCATGTTGAGTGACTGTCTTAAGACCGTGCTCTGCTTTCTTTGCCACAAGCATGCCTGTGTATTGATAACACTGATGGTGTGTGTGTGTGTGTGTGTGTGTGTGTGTGAGTGAGAGAGACGTAGTCATGCTCTGGCCTGTCTGTCAGTAGTCCACCTTGGGTAGTAAGGATATGAGGTCACACAGTCCTGACCTCAGTGCACCTGCATCTTCTATTAACTTACCACATTTTGTGTGCTGTTCATTGAGCTGCACCAACCCCTTTTTTCCCTTATTAATTCATTTGTAGTTGGATCCAAATATTTCTTTAAAATGTCATGATGGCTAGTAGAAATGATGGTAAGATGTTTACTAGTTAGTTTGCAGATGTTTTAATCAAACAGGGCAATTTCCTACTGTTCTCTTGTGTGCCACAACCACATTTTATAGGACATAGCAAGATTTTTTTTTATCTGTTTTTGAGAGAGTTTAGTTCAGCTTTATTGGCATTTTTGTGTTTATTTTGCTGCTGTGAGTCAGGAAGTTTTGTTTTATTTGTATAGCCCTTCATTACATGTAAAGTTTTGAAGGGCTTCGTAGGCATAAAAGCATATTAAAAATATTAGAAGAGAGGAAAAAACGCTAAAGTCACTAACCTATTAAAACTCACAAACAAGCAAACAAAAATGGCAAAAACAAAAAACATTCATAAAAGGTTGTTAAAAAAATAGACAATAGAAGAAGAAAACAAACCTGGAAACTGAATGTGTGTAATTGATTCTGAAAATTTATATCTGCACTAAATGTGGCTAAACAAACCAGTTAGTGTGGCCATTATCACTGCTCTTTCAGTTCAGTTCCTCAATGTGCTTTATATTGTAAGGTAAAACCCCCGCAATACTAGAGCGAGAACCCAACATCATATTATGCCCTGTGAGCAATACTTGGCAACCGTGGGAAGGAAGAACTCCCCTTTTAGCAGGAAAATGTCTCTGGCAGGAGAAGGCTCAGGGAGGTGGTGCCATCTACCACGATTGTTTGGTGGGTGAGGGGAAAGAGAATGCAAAAGAGGAGAGCATAGGGAAACAGGACAAAAACACAAACTATGGGAGAGGGAAAACAAAAGTTAATGACATGCAGTTGTGGCATGTAAACACATCAGTGCATCATGGGAAGTCCCCCAGCAGCCTGAGCCTGTAGCAGTATAATAACTAAGGCAAGGTTTAAGGTAACATGATCAGCCCTAACTATAAGCCTTATCAAAAATGAAATTTTTAAGCATAATCTTAAACGTAGAGGGAACGCCTGTCTCCCAAATCCAAACTGGGAGCTGGTTCCACACAGTGTGTCCGGAACCTCAAGTAAGCCAGCACTCAGAGAGCGAAGTTCTTTATTGGGATAAAATGGTACTATGGGGTCTTTAATGTACTGTATGATGGGGCCTGATCAATTAAGATTTGGAAAAAAGGGGTTTTAAATTAAATTCTGTATTTCACAGGCAGCCAATGAAGAAAAGTCCTGGTCCCTGTTAGTACTCTCAATGCAGTGATTTGAACTGAAAGTTTTTAAAACAGCCCATTTTTCTAATAGTTTGAGGTAGACCGTTACAAAGGTCAGCAACAGAAGCTGCGTCCCAGTTTTGCTCTGTGAGTATTGGATGTCTATCAGTTTAGCCTTATCAGAGGAGGATCTAAAAGTGTGAGTTGGGACATAATGTGATGAAGTGTAATATTTAAGGCTTTATATACAAGTAAAAATAGTTTAAATCAATTTTGTAGTATTCTGGGGAGCCAGTATAGCCTGCAGCTGCCTAGTGATATTTTTTAGGAAGCACGTTTATACAGCCATCCTTGTTATAAACTGGATGAATGAAATAATAAAAATATATTTTGTTGAACTATTTCTGTATTTACAGTTTTAGTTTGGTGACCTGTTGACCACCAATGTTGGTCTTTGAGGAAGAGTGGTCATAGAAATAATGCTTTTGTATCTTTGCACATTAGCATAACATCAGTCATCTCTTATTTCCCTTTATTTTAAGATCCAATCCATTCTATGAGCCAAGGACATCGAGCCCTGTTCAGCAGCCTGCTGGCGGCCCCTCACCTGATGTGGCCAGCAGCCAGAAAAGGAGGGCTCCCCCGCCCCCGGGTATCGGCCCTGGCCTCGACCCCAGTCCACCACCCCACAAACCCACGTCTGGCCCAGACGGGGAGAGAGCCCAGCCCGTCGGGCCCAGCCCAGTGGCAGCAGTAATAGGGAGAGAGCTGGCCTTCTCTTCCCCAAGGTAGGCGGGCTTTGCTGGAATGTAATAAATTTGATTTATCCCCATGATGCATATGAAAATTGCTGAAATGAAATGCACTGTGGCTGTTTCGGCAGTGATTCTTAATGAAGAATTATTACCTTTTAATTACTGAGAATATCCCTTTAAAATAAAAAGCAATTGTAATAATTTGAGTACTTCTTCACTATAACGTGAATGTAAGATTTTGATTTTTAAGTCTGATTTCATTAACTACTTGTTGGCTTTTTGGACTCTCGGTTCATTTGTTGAACCCCAAAATTTCAGAATTCAGCAGATCTCAGCTCTTGTCTACTTCCTGTTATTCTCTCTGATTCGTCCCTTGCTGCATGTGTTATTATTAGTGAGTCAGTTGAAGTCTTTTGAATGTGTTGTGTGTGTGTGTTTGTGTGTGTGCGCATGTGTGCTTGCAGTGGTGTGTCCACATCCAGTGGTCCTTACATTAGCTTTTTTCCGCCTGCACAGTCTCATCTCCTGCCCTATTCTTTATGCTCATGAAACTCCCCAGCTCCTCATTTGAATATAGGTATTTGTTTATTGGGGTGTTTTCATATGTTTATTTTATTTATTTAAATTAGGTAAATTATGGCTGGGTCTAATTAAATGGCTGATGGTCACACACACTCACGGCAGGAGTCAGACCACTGGTGGGGAATGATTGGCTGGGGGTGTGGGGATGAGTGGGGGATTAAAATTGTGAGTGTGTGTGTGTGTGTGTGTGTGTGTGTGTGTGGGGCTCAATGAGCCTGTGTAGGGCTTAAACACAGGGGGCTTAACTACAGCAGAGCGATCACAAGGGGGTGTTAGACCCCTGTGCTCACGCACACACATACACTTAAACACAGTACAGTTACTCATAGACACACACACACACACACACAGGTCCCTCCTCCCGTGCATCTGGCTAACTGACTGTTTTAGTGTAGCTGGGCGGTGATGCTGGCCGTCCATGTAATTATGGCACAGTGCCTTTATCACCCAGCTGCAGTTGCCTGTGACCGTGGGTGAGGGGGCCTAAACCACTTTAATTACCCAAAGCCAGTGGCCTGTGGTGGGCCACACTTCGCCAAGAGATGCCCCTGCCTCTGGAGCTTGGTGTGGAGGGGGCAAGGCGGGGTGTAGAGAATGAATTGTGACTGAAGAGGAGGGGTGAAATATAGAATATGTTGAGGATAGCGAAGGGTTAGAAGACAGCAGAAAAGAGGGACGATGGCCAGGGAATTGTAGAAAGAGAGATAGGATGTTCACAGTAAACAAGGATAGGCCTACAGGGTTTGTTGACATATACAGCTAGTGTGAATAGGGTTTTTTTTATTTTTTTATTTTCTTATTCACACCCAGCACCGTGACACGTACACACACACGCACGCCACAGCCTACACATGGGCTGTGAGATGACCTTTGAATATATGAAGTCAGAGAGGATTAAGAGGAGACATCCTCACTATGAGAGGCCAAGACGAAACCAACACATCGTAACACTATGAACGTGCACAGAGTGTAAATGTATGCATGCATCTTTTCTTATAGTACAGTGTGCCCAAGGCTCAGTTCTGTGAATATGTACTAGTGCAGTTATAATCTTCCCTCAAAACACATCTAACCTCTGCCTCTCCCATATAAGGTGTGTAGTCTTCATTTTTATTTATTTTACCCAGCTATTCATGTGGGCAAATTGTGTGCAAGGCTGAGATAAAAACAAACACACAATTTGGTGTAATCTCACAATGTGAATAGAAATTGATATCCACGACAGCCACCATATTAATTTCTACATTTACAAACCTACCCTGAAGGGTTGGAATTATTTTTTTTATTTTTTTTTAATGAAATCTTGTTTGGTAACTGAAAGAGATTAACTTGTCTTGTTTCCCCGTTTACATTTAACACATTTGTTTGCTGCACCAGTGGAACAAGCTTTAAATGACTGGTCACTCAACAAAGAGAAACAAATTTAAGGGTCATCGCCTCGAGTAATGTCTCCATGAAGATGTTTCAGAAACCTGAAAAAAACCAAGCAAGAGTGATGATAAGAGAATAAAAGCCAGGTACAGTCGCGGAGAAGGATGCAACTTTTTCATGTTTGCATTCACTCAGGCGGATTTGGGATTAAACTTTTTTTTTCCCTTGGATGCAGTTTCATCCTCCTTGTCATTGCATTAAAACCAGCCTCTTCCATGCCAGCCTGTGGAAAATCAAGACGTCTACATGACATATGGTGCGCGCCCACTCATTCTATACACAGGTATTACACATAATGATTGGATTTACATTAAGAATAATAGGAGCTCAGCACTCTGGATTTTTGCCAGCGGAACACATGGCTGGCACTGACAGTTTAGAGCAGTTTTTGGGGGATGTGTGAGACGAGCGCATGGAGATCTAAATGCAGCATTTACAGAGGTTCCAGAAGCCTTTGTTTTGCGGCTCATAATGACTGGAAGACTGCAGGTCCCAGCAAAACCCTGTGAATGCTGAGGAGGACATGCAAATCACACCCCCCCCCCATGAATAATAAATGTGGACTCTGAGCGTGCTTGTAAACTAAAAAATAAGTTCTTCATAAAGTTTCATACTGGTTTCTCACAGCTGGTCACTTAGTTATTATTAATTCATGTATTACTGGCTGTGCTTAGGCTCTTTGTCATTTCATCTTCTGTGAAAAAAAGCTGGGCCGACGTCTTGTTCAAAAAGATGAGAAAACATATTATTGTTCATTAATAAGGTTCTCATTGGGAGGCTGCCATTTAACATCACTTCAGTGCGACACTAGGGCTCCAGGCCACAACAAACCTGGTCCAGTGTCTGGCTATCGCTGTCTGTACTGAGCTGTTTTTAGTTTATAATGTTCTGACCACCCCTACAGACAGAACCACGGGCTCTGTGTGTAGGGGGTCGTAACTGATTTGGCTTGTGTTAACTGGACCTTATGTTTTTAGCCGTTTAGTTTTGTCGTGGTACCTTTTTATTGTTTGTATCCTTTTGTTATGTTTAAATACTCAGCATCATTGAAAAGAAGGGGTGCACCTCAGTGATTAGCCTTTATCTTGTCACTGAGCATTTACAAATTCCACCTCTATCTTTGGATGTAAAAACCGAAAACCTTTTCAGACCAGTCTGTCATTCAGATACAGTGTTTCCCTCAGTGAGAGTGAGAGTCTGCAGTCATGGTACTGCAGTGATATTTGCAGCACTGCAGAAGATTTGAGAATAAGTATCGACTCGACTCTTTTAAAGTGGAGGTATACTTTTGAACATCTGGCTCTCCCCAACGGTGTTACTGATGCCAGGTCCAGACGACACAGTAATGGCGCTAACATGGCCCAAACCATGAGGTCATTTTCCCTGGAAATGGAGAGTTGTCATTAGAAAACCAGGGTGTCACTTTATTTGGGTCCTTGAACTTCAAAAGTGCAACTTAGGGGTGGTTTTTAGGTTTTGCCACTTTAGGGTGTTTGCAATTGTGCATGACTCTCATGCATTTCATGAGCTCACTAACAAAGTTGTGCGTGTGACTGCATGCGTTCAGATTTGTGCCGTGTTGAAAGTGGTGCACAAATGTCATTGGGTCCAAATAGTTGGATGGCTGTCACGAGTTTGACAGAAAAGTGACCGGGCTGCTCTTTGAGACATGAAGCCGTTGCATTAAGATATCGTGAAAATAATGGAAAGGAGAGCATGTCTGAAAGGGGCTTTAGATGCTTCACGGCTCCCATACCAATATGTCTTTCCTTTGTCCTGTCTAGAGATTCCCAAGAACGTCGAGTTTAAAGTGTAGCATCTGTGAAGGAGCTGGAAGGATGAAAACATCTGTGGGATTAATTTAAATGAACAGAAGGAGTTCCTGTTGGGCGGGCTGTGAGCTCTGTCTGGTCTGATTCAGTCCATCTCTTTTCCCTCGCTGTAACTCGGTGATCCTCTGCTCCTCCTTTTGTTTCATCTCCATCTCTATTCTGTAGTCAGACCGCTCTACACTTAGATGCTCTGATCTTTGGATTTTCATCAAGTTTCCGCTTCGTGACTTATTTGCCTTATTTTCATATAAAGAAAAGTTGGAAGTTGGCTTATGGGCAGAAGTTTTAAAGGCAAAGTTCTGTGTTATCTTAATATTTGCTCAAAGAATCTTAGAAAGAGGAAGGCGTTTTCAACTTTTGAGTGTGTCTGTCAATACATGACATCCTGGAACTGGTGACTGCTTTATAGACTAAAGGTTACAACAGGGTTGAAGTTGTGCGTTTGCAGTATTTTGTTTCATGTGTGTCCTTTCATGTGTGTTTTTTGTTTTTTTTTTTGCAAGCTTTTCTTTAGCTGTTCCTTTGTTGTACACTTTGTGAGTATCACCTATTTCCTTGGATGTTGCATAATAGTTTCAAGCATCATCTTACACGATATCTTTACTACTTTTCTCATTCATTTCTGCTTCAAGCACAGCCACTCACTTTTTTCCAGAAGTGACAAAATGAACCACCACCAGAGGAATGTTATTTTTTTTTTTCCCTTTCATTTGAAGGGCTTCAGTGATTATCAACGTTAGTCAAAGGGTTCAAATTAAATAGAGTTTTGCAGGTTGTGAGAGCTCCTGTGCCGGGGGGAGGCAGAGGCCAGAGCTCTCCTTCCTCTCCCACACGTTGTTTTCACAGCCCCTCCTCCTGTTCAGACTACCTCCAAATTGAAATTAGAATAAATTAACATTATTTAATTGAGTTCGCAGAAGGCTGCGATATTTCTTAATTAGCTTTCACCGAGGTTCGCGGCAGGAGAGGACCACATCCGTGCTGTGGAGTGTTTCTGAGGTTACTGTGACGACTGAGGGATGTTTTTGGAGGACAGAGGGGAGCCCAAGAGACAAGGACAGTCATCTCTCGTCTTCTGATCTTTGCCCGTTGCAAGGTCTCGCGTCTTGTTATCATTACATCCAGCCCAAAGTTAATTCATCTTCTCTGATAAGTTTGGCAGACCTTTACACAAAGAGCCTCAGATGTAGGACTTAAAGAAAGGGGTATAGGTATGATGTTTTTAAAACATCTGACATATTTATGAGCTCCATTAGGCTCACTAATGGGGAAACATCTGTAGATAAGGGTTATTGAAAGTGTCATTATCGATATCATATGTAAGTTACAGTCTTTATTTGATTACTTTTCCTTACAAGTGGAAAACAAAAAACTTATTCTTGATTACTTAAAGATGATATCGTGTTTGATAGTCCATTATTGATTTAAAATATCCTTCCATCCAATTTTTGTTAACCATTGATGACAATAAAAGATCTAAGCTCAGTTTTGATGATGTAAATCTCTGCAAGATTGCATCAGTAAATTCTTGTGTATTTTCCCTACATATTTCATATTCCTTCAGTTTTCCCCCCGGTTGTCCGTACTCCACCTGAAGTGGCTCCACGCCCCACAGTTTGAGAACCACTGGGTTAAAAGTAAAGGATCAGGAGAGTGTTTTGTGTTTCTTAAATTTCAGAACTTGGCATCAGTATGAGCAGGGAAATGGCCATAGCGGTCCGTCTCTGAGACCAAGGCATTGAAGCCTCAGTGGCTCCCTTTGGCCATGCTGGCCTTTCCATAAGCTGTGTAATATTAGGAGAATAATCCTTGAGAGGAGTAAGGCTAAATAATTACCTCTCAGTGTCTGCCTTTTCCCAGCGTGGACGCCTACCCAAACTCTTATTTGCTGTCTCTGAGTGGTCTGTCATTGGATCTTGTGGGAGAGAGGAGACCCAGTTTCTTCTCTCATTCAGTGCAGGCCCAATCATCGGGCTTCCTGTTATTGCTTCAAGCTGCAGGGCATCGCTGTCATCAAGTTAGTGGAAAGGTAAAAGACGATACCAACCGGTGGACAGTGTCCGGTCTCAAAAGTTTAAACGAGTGTTAGATTAATTTAATGCATGTTTTTGGCCGTTTTGTTAAATCATTGCTAAATTATTTTGCATCAACTATTTGAGACACAGTGTTAATCCTGAAGTCTCACAGGGCAGCAGGCATCGATATGTTTAATTATTTCAAGTGAAGAAACAAAAATATTAGTATTACACACCCTTCCCATTTCAGTTTTATTTACTGTAGCCATGAAGTGACAAGTGTGTGTATGTTGTGTGTATTAATGTGCTTTCTTGTGTGTGTTGTGAGGGATATATTTTGATCCAGTTACTGTAATGCGGCTATCATTTTTCCACCTCTTCCTCTGTTGGGTGCATGTCGAGTTCACAAGTTAAGCACTGCGAAGAGCTCACTCTCTTCAATACCCGCGCCGACTGGTGTAAAAGGGCCTTCCGCAAAGCGCCGCTTGTAATCTGCCTTTGGTAAGTCCTCCTTAGTTTTATCTGCCAAGGATTACCTCACAAGCTGCAAGCAGGAGAGAACGAGGGAGACGCAGAGCAAGAGAGAGAGAAATGAAAAGCAAGTCAAACAGAAAACGATGAAGATGGAACAAAATGAAAACAAATCGCTGTGTAATCTCTGAAAGAAGGAGACCTGCTTTTGAGTTAAAGGGAAGTTTCCCTTGCCGCTCATTTAGAGAGGGAATTGACTAATCCCTCCATGATTGATGTCTGCTATGAGAGGCTCTATGGCAGACTAATAGGGCTTATGAGGATGACCAGAAAGTCCTTTGTGCGTGCGTGTGTGTGTGTGTGTGTGTGTGTGTGAGAGAGAGCGAGTGAATGAACCAAACCTTTTTGTCTTGTGTGTCCTTCTATGCAGTGGCCGTAGAGGCCAGGGGTTTGAATGACATAGCGGCCGAAGAAGGGGTAACTTTATCTTAATCTGGTCTTAATCTGCCCTGGTCCTCCAGGTGTGTGTGGGCTTAAACCCTGAAGGATCCAGGGTTTTGGGGTGAGGTTTAAGGGGGCTTCGGCTGAGGAGATAGAAGTTCATGCACTTGAAAACTCCTTGGACCTCCAGAGGGTCTGAGACCCCCCGCACATTCCTGAAAACCGCACCCACTCAGTCAAGCTGAACCTTCTTCCATCATCTTTAAGTGGCCCTTCCTACATTTTAATTGAATTAAACCAACCGTTCTCCTTAATTTAAAAAAGACCTTGGAAGTATCTTATGAATTAGTCAGTGATTTCTCTTTCAAATTGTGTGGGTGTGTTCAAGTGTGTGTGTGCACACACATGTGCACTCCTGTGTCTGTGTTTGAGGAAAGGAAAGTGAGTGTAGAAATGATAAGGCTTTAATTGCCTCTTCCTAAAGCCCTCCAGCCCCCCTCTTTCGGCCTATTATAGTATGCAGGTGTGTGCTTTTATGTGCTATAGGAAATACTAAGTGGCATTTCCAGTGCTCAACTCTCACATCACCTCGTGGCATCATTCTCAGCTTTTATTTGAGCTCACTTAGACCTCATTTGACCTTAACAGGATTCGATTCATGAATGCCGTCCGTCAGGTACAGTTTAGACCCTTAAAAATGTAGGTTTTGTCTTTTGTATTCTTTTTGTTCTTCTCCAAAACTTAGGGTTAAGGTCTGAATTTGAGCTAGAGTTGGGGTCATCACTGACAGTGACTTAGACCTCACAAACTAAAAGCTTGAGTGAAGACCCTCAAAAATCCCCTGGATACACTTACCAGAGGTAGAACAATATATTCTCTCTATTTATATATATTCTGTTAGGGCTTCTACATATGAAATAGATTCTTGTATAAAAGTACATTGACAGGTATTGTAGAACACCCCATAAACAAAAAAATACTTAAAGACTAATATACTACAAGCACAGATTATCCAGATATATCAGAAATGAGAATTAGTGATGTTTTCATTTACTTTAGGCAGTTTTTGCTGGGATTATCCTAGAAACATGTGGCATGACTCTGTCATGGTAAGTATTTCATTTAAAAAAAAAAAAAAGGCTAACAGGCCAAAGAAATGACTCATCGTTTTTTTGGTCTGTCTATTAACTGGTTGAGTGTGGGATTAATTACTGACATTCAGGAGGATAAATCAGGTGCTCAGAATCTCCACATGTCAGTCCAAGTTAGTGCACAACAGGATGCTTCAAAATATGACTAAACCCCTGTCATGTTGAGCTGCGATGTAATATCCAATGAAATTCAACATACAAAATATTGAATGCTATAAAACTGAAATTGCTTGAGGTGGCGTGATCAAGGAGTGATAGATGATTTTAGGAGTTTTAATTGGTTAGTGCATGAGGCTAAATCAGGAAGTCCAGCACCACCCTGATGCATTTCTGCCTTCTAGTCACATATGTTCTCTCCTTTTTCCAAACTTTGTCTCTGTCTGGATGCTCCTGTCATAGTCCTCACGCACCACACCCTTCCTCCTTTGCTCTGTGTATGTTGATGCATGTGTATTCTGATCAGGAGTCAAAGGGGTGACTTTGTAATTATGTTCATTTTAATTGGCTCTGCTATCACCCTTCTCATCACTTTGGAGCCCACGCTGTGCTGGACAATGGCAGTCTATAGTGCGGGGGGTTGAGCAACATTTTACTGTGTTAAGACACCCCCCCCCCCCCACACACACACACACGGCCTTTTTTACCTGCAGTACATAATTCCTAAAGTGGCCTCCTTAATGAGTTTTCCTTGCCCTGTCTTAGATTAATTGATAAATGCTGGTGTTATCAGCCCAGCTGATCTCTGAATCCATTGCACCAGTAATTTGTTTGTTGAAGATGGCAGTTAAAGGAGATTAATACGGTATAGATTTATAAGAACACCCCCCCCTTCCTTCCTCTCTTCTTTCACCCAAACCTTATTCATTTATTTATCTGAGGGGGATGAGGAGGTGGAGGTGGATCACATGATGTGAGCGGAATTTGGTTTCTTAGAAATCTGGATTTTAAAATGTTCATATTCATGATTTTAAAGCCATTGGCATGCAATATTCATTATGTAATGGTTGAACTTGAATGAAGGACTCTAATATATATCTCACAGCTTGGTCACTGTAACCCAAAAACTCCACAGTTGAGTTTAGGGCGGGGGAAATCCATCCCGGTGGTGGGCTCTTTTTTCTGGGTACTTGAAGGTTGAGGTAGTGTATTCCCGCAAGCTGCTGAAACACAGATTTAATGGTCCACAGATTGAAACATGTATTGGTTCAAGTCTACAAACTACACCTTTGTACATGTACAGCTAACAGAATTATTATCCCCCCCCCTTTTTTTTTAAAATATTTCCCAAGTCCTTTTAAACAGAGCAAGCAATTTTTAACACAGCTTTTCCAAACATCCTAGTTTTATTTTGGATGCTTATGTTATTTTACTTTGCACACAGGAAAAAAAAATTATTTCACAAAAACCCAAAACTACCAGGATCAGAATTATTAGCCCCCCTGATGCTAATAGTCAGTTGTGGATCCTAATTGCTGGATAACAAGATCAAAAATGACCCAGACCAGGTTTGAGATTTACTTTCAGATCTTCCCGTATCCACTTTTCTTCATGATTCCTTCCACCTTGGAAGGAATCAAATCTAGAAGATGGTTAAAAAGGAGTCCTTTCATATATTCTAACATGGTCATGTGACCCTCAAAACTGTATCCAAAAAGCACTGTGAAGTTTCAAACATCCAGAGTACCAAGGTGTTTCTTTCTGTTACTCTGTGCCATAGACTCTATCATATATCCCATGGTATTAATGCTCAGAGATGATCATGAAGCAGTAATGCTGGGAAATTTTTGATTTTGGCTTTAGTTTTTTTTTTAATGTAAATATTAAGCTCAGATGTGTTTTTTTTAGCCCTGTAGCTCAGAAAAAATTGCTTAATTATGCTGAAGTTATTGTACAACACCCCCACCCACCCTACCCCCCTTTTTTCATAGGATAACCCAGTTAGAACAGGGTTGAAATAAACACACAAACAGTGTTTTAACAGACCTATTAACTGGTGATTTGTTTGAATATTGTAGTGCAGCTGAGTCACAAGCTCACACACAGGGGCACAGGGCTGTTCCCCCTTGTTTACCTGTGACTTAGCAACATACATTACTTAATGCTGGCTAGATATTTGCTCAATAAATATAAATCATGCCAAACTACAGATAAATAAAACAGTAAAATAAAATCTGTCTGTCGCACAAACTTACCTGTACTATTCTCAGTGCTCCCAGCGTTTTAAAGCAGAAGATTATTTTTATTTGTTATAAATTGGTGTTTTTTTGGGACCGAGTTATTTTTGTGTCAAACGCTATTTAAGAGGTTCACATACAGTGTGGTGTAATCAGTTGGTGTTAGCATAATTGGAAGTGTGTCTCTGATGTAACGTCATGTCCTATAACTTCTGCCCTCTTCACTGGCTTCACCTGTGTTTTTGGGTGTACAAACAGTCCCCTTAGACTTGTAGTCTCTTAACGTTGCCTCTTTGGCCACTCAACCAAGTGCACAGTTGATGGCACTTAAAGGAGATTAATGCGATAGAGATTTATGAAAGCAACCCCCTGCTTTCTCTTCCTTCTCACAAACCTTTTTTATTTATGTGAGGGAGATTTGGAGTTGATTAGAGCATGAGTTAAAATGTAATTAACATGTACATATTCATGATTTCAGGGATATGGCTTGTCTTGGCCATATAATAATACATATACAGAACACACACACACACACATAAATATATATATATATATATATATATATACATAAAAATATGCACTGAATCTGAGGGCTGTAGGAAGGCTGTGAGGTTTCACTTTAAACTAGTGATAGTGTAATTTCTGAAATAGTGGTTAAGGAGAAGGGATTGGCTCAGAAGGAGTTTGAAATATCTCGTGTTAGATCAGTGTAACTTATGAGAGGGAACAGATGGAGAAGGACTCAGAGAAATGGAGTCTAGGACATTTTTACCATCAGCGATGTTGTCTTGTTTTGTCCCCACCACAGACACAGACAGCATCTTCGCCGCACACACTCAATCAACCTACCCACCCTGCGTGCCTTTTTCTCCACAGCCAAAGCTAATGTGCAGAGGCGTGAGTGTGGGTAATGCTACTGCCGTTTCCATGACAAGCTAAAGCCAGCGCTTACACTGCATTATGCCCCTGTGTTACACGTTAGGCGAGCGAGCGGGCGGGTGGGCACACTGCAAGCTGGCACTGTCACTCTCTCCATTTTTTTTTCTTTTTCAGTGAATGGTTGTTATTTCAATTTCAAAGCCTTGTCCTCTCCTGTACTGCTTTCTTTTCTTTCTTTTTTTCTTTTCTTTTTTTTTTAAATGCAGCTTTGCATGGTTATGCCTGTGGAGCAAAATAGGTCTTGGAAGCAATACGGTCCTGGAAAAGGAAACCGCGCTTCCAGATTTTTGCATTTTACATCTCTGTAGCCAACTGCCGAAAGGCCCTCTGCCTTGGCCTGTAAGTGGTGGAAACCGTGAATCACCAGCAACCTCCCCCATCGCCATCATGATTGAGTTTGTTTACATATTTTTCTATTTAGTGACAGTACACAGTACAGGGTAAAAATTTGTTAAGTAACTGAAAGCTTGTTAGAAACTTGGATTTTCAGTGTGTCATAGATGGGCCACCCTTATGTCTCCACCTGTTCACACACACAAAATAAAGCCCGACTTAACTAAACACTTTCTGCAGCTCAAGCTCTCACGACTCGCTTTGCAGGGAGCCCCTCCTCAGTTGATTACAACAGTAATGAGACATTTCCTTTGTATGTTAATGTGTATTATTTTTCACACTACATTCGCTCTCCTCTCCTGTTCCAGCCTTTTGTTCCCCCCAACCCCTCCTTCTCCCCCATTTCCTTATTGCCCCATCCACTTCACATCTCCATTTACATAATTGAACTTTTGATTGGACTTTGCTCCCTCCCCTCAGCTCTCACGCAGGCAGCGTTTGAAATCCGAAGCATAATTTCATGGGTAAGATGATGCGAGGTGATCTCTCTCTCTCTCTCTCTCTCTCTCTCTCTCTCTCTCTCTCTCTCTCTCTCTCTCTCTCTCTCTCTCTCCTCTCTCTCTCACTCTCACTCTCACTCTCACTCTCACTCTCTCTCCTCTCACTCTCTCTCTCTCTCTCTCTCTCTCTCTCTCGCTCTCTCTCTCTCTCTCTTTCTCTCTCTCGCTCACTTCTCTCTCGCTCTCTCTTTCGCTCTCTCTCTCTCTCTCCGTGTTTTTCCTAATGCCAAGACATCGGACTCAGAAAGCTCAGATTAAACAAATTGCTTGTTTTGATTGAAGGTGCAATTAAATCATTGAGAATGCGGTTAGCTGGAGAACAGCCAATCAGATGAGGTTTTTCAGTAGCAGCATGGACAGGCCTCTTAAGTGCACCAACCCTATCCTCCTAAATATGAGCAGGTATTAATTTTTTTTTCAAGTATGTGCATCTTGGATAAGAGGAGTGTGTTAGGCTACAATTTCTAAGATGTTGTTATCCATACAGTAAGTGTGTATGTCCCTGATGTTTGCATGCATGTACAGTATGTGTGACTTTATCCTTTAAAGTGTGTATTTGTGTACTTTGCAGTGTGTGTATATGTGTGCATGGACTTTCCTTTTTTTCCCTTTTTTTTTAGCCTTAGGCTTCTTGAGCGGATTACAAGTTTTAAAGAGTATGAGATTCAACACCTCCTCAAATCTGACACTCTCTGACACTGCTTTGAAGCCTCGAAAGTGAGATTGGAAAGACACGGAAGCTCTTTTCTCTCCACAGAGTCGTGGGTTTATGTCATTGGGTTGAGGCCAGTTAAGTTTCCATTGAAGCGTCATGCCCCAGAGTGAGAGACAAAGCTGCCGCTTAAAGCATTTGACTTGTATCTTTTTTTATGACTCGGAAAGGCCAGTTTGGTGGCTTCTGTACTCTTTAGTCCCCGTGTTTAATGCCACGTGACTTTGTTTACATTTGTTGATCTTCATTTGGGTGCAGTGTAGTAGGCTTTCTTTCATCTTTTTACCCATGACTCTGCAATTCTGCACACTGCTAGTGACCTAAAACACAATAAGATACATTATTTAGAAATGCTCATAAAGTGGAATAAGCTTGTACTCCTTTAGCACTCATTCCAAGTCAATGTGTGAGTTTGCCTGCTAAAGGGTCTAATTTGGCCCGCTGCTCAGAAAAGTGTGCATATTGCAGGGAATTGAGTAATTACTCCAGTTTTTTTAAACCCACTGCACTGCTCATCCTGGTGTGGTGATGCCAGCATTATTATGCAAGAGTGGAAGCAGACGAAAAATCCATCCACTCATTGTCTTATGATCATCTGAATTTGGGTCCCAGTGGCATCAAACTGTTCAGGTATTCCAGATGTCATCTCCCCTTTCACCACAACCATCCAGTTCAGCACCCATGTTACTGCTGACCGCCTCACGCTCCGCCTTCCGGTCACTAATAAGTAAGACCCAGAGATACTCGAATTCCCTCGCCTCAGGCAGCCCCTTTCCCCCAGCCCAGAGAAGCTCAGATTTGGTAACCTGATTCTGCTAACCTTCACATCAGTGTGTGCTGAAGGTCACACTCCAGTGACGCCAACAGAGCCACATCATCTGCAAAAAAGCAGGGATGTGATTCTGAGGTTCCCAAATGGACAACCTCCTCACCCCAACTATGCCTCAAGATCTTGTCTTTGACTGTATTCGGGACAGCAAAGAGATGAGGTCCAACACCCACTGAAAGCATGTTTCACAAAAGTTGACGTATTTCTAGATTTAGAGAAGGTGTTTGAATCTTAAAGATGTAAGATGCCACTGCTGTTTGGTTACAAAAACGCTACAGGTGAACGTGCGTTTCCACTGTGACTTGGTAAATGGTAATATACATGTAATGACAGACTCACAATGTGTAAAAACTGAAATATATTTTAGAATTATTATTATAGAATGGTTATTAAATGGATCGCAGTTTTGTAAATGAGAAATTAAAATAATTTCTGTTTTCTGGGATTTTTTTTTTTTATGACAGTAGGGTATGGGTACAGCTTTTTAAAAATCTTGGCTACAGCTCAGTTGACCATCTTCAGAAAGTACTTCTTTACTTTTGAATAAAGTACTTCTTTACTTTTGAATAAAGAACTTAGATTGTTATATCTGATCAAAAGCATTTTTAATATTCTCCTGCCCATCTACAGTAAAGTAAATAGACTCATGCCCCGCATTTGCAATAAAGACAACGGCCTCACTACAGAATTGTTATTTCACTCCACGTCATCCTCTGAGAGCTTATTAATTATTTCTATCACTGTTCAGCCGCCTCACTGTTATTTCGGATCTCAGATCACCCTCCCAAAATCACATCTGTGAAACCAAAAATCCTCCTCCCGACTCCTGCACCAACAGGAAGCTGGATGCTTCCATTCCCAGGTTTCCTCCTATCTTGTCATTCAGGCATTGTAGTGAGCTTAACCCCCCTCCTTTCTCTCTAACATCCTTTTCCCTTCCTCCATTTTTTTGCTTTCTTTGCCCCGTCAGATGTATGTTGTTGACACTGAGGCATCAGGAAATAATGGAATCTTTTGTCAGTGGCTTGTATTTTCTGCCCAGGCTGTTATGGCTGTGTATAATAGTAGCAGAGGAGGAGGAAGAGGGAGGTTATGTGCCACTGATAGTAATGAAGGTTGCCTTTTCATTTTTTAATATGGAATGTTTGTGGGCCAAGGCAATGCTCTCCGCTAATCCTACCCTCGAGCCGAGCTAGCTACACGACTGTGTCAGTGTACACACACACACACACACACACACACACACAGTGACATTCACACAGACCGATAAAAGACAAACACACACACACACTCGCTCCTTTAGGCAAGACAGCAAACTGTTTGATAAGTCAGGGTGCATTTCTGCTCCTCATGAAAATTTCACTCCTCCTGTGTTTGTGTCTTAAGGAAATGCAGCCAGTCCTGTAACAGATGATATGGCATTTGTTCAATATTTGATGCATATCAAAGCTTGAGTGGCACGATGCATTTGTAAACCTTTATCGGGAAAGGTGGTAATGGATCAGTCCCAAAAAAAAAATTACACCGGTTTTAGGTTGTGATGACTGTAAGGTCACTGCGAGGGGTTTGTCGGGAATGAAGAAAACATTTGTTAATCTGTATTTTTAAAATGGCCTGCCGATTTCCATTAACACACCTCCACATACTTTTAATTGAAGTCAGGAGTGTGTGTGAGTGATTATTTGTGTGTATTTGTAGAGAGGTGGGTGAGCTTTAAAGACAGTTTCCATCCAACTAATATTTATTTCCACTGGCTGTGTTACACAGGTGTGTGTGTGTGTGTGTGTGTTTTCTGCCGGCTAGGGTACAGGGTCTGCGGCACTGGAGTGTGCTGTGTGTCTAATTGCTTTAATAGCACCTGGTCTCTAATCCCAGGTAATTAGAGCGCTCAAATTAGACAGCTACTTTCAACCGTCACTTGAAAAAGCAGAAGGGGAAGGCCTGGAGGAAGACCACTCCAGACTGCAACTCTACAAACACACACACACACAAAATTGGTGGCAAAAGAAGAAAACAAATGGAGTTTAATTCATTAGATTGATCAGTAATCAGGGTTAAAAAAAAACAAAAGAACTATCCACATACAGTAATTGTAACAATGAGATAATCCTTATCTCTTTGCTACATGACTTTGACTTCTTATCCAGTTTTTTTTTTTCAGCTTCATTTTTTTTCTTCCATTTATTTGAGCAGCACTGAGGTATTGTCGAGATCTCCTAAAACGTGTCTGACGGAGCTGTGGGGAAAGGTTAAGGCCCTCTTTTTAAAGATGAGCCGGAAATGTCAAGTGTCTGCCCCTCAGGCTCTCGCTAGCGTCTCTCTGTACCGAGTCTGCCATAGGGGCCTGATTGACTCACGCACACACACACACTGGTACAAAGGTTAGGAGCTGCTATTAGAGATGGCCTCCAGTCTCTTTCATCTGCTTTGGTGCTTGTGGCTTCTTGGTGGGCTCCAGGCGCACGGTCATAGGTTAAAATGCAACAGTGGATGAACAACAGACATCCATGTGCTTATAGGCCAACTGGCTCATTTGTTTATCACTTTTGACCTTACAAACTAATTATATTTAATATCCAAAGATCTGTCAACAGCTATGGCTGTCAACAGACAGCATTAACTGTATCATGTTGGCGTATGATCAAGTCATCTTTTTGAGAAGTTTTTAAATAAAAATAAATAAATAAATAGAAGAAAACCATTTACAAATTGTCATATGTTCTGCTGAGGGATTAGTCAACACAACATTCAGTAATTCTGGCTCCCCAAAATTCCCCCAAATTCAAGTCTTGGCTCCCTTCCCTTCTCTTTATAGCCTCTTCATGCAGTAGCAGAAAGCAGCCAACAGAGGGGGTCAGTTGGCCACCACAAACCTTGTTAGAGGACTGAGTTTCACACAGAGAAACTGTCATGAGCTGCAGCCCTCCACTGTGTATTAAAACTGGGTTAACTAGTTACTGAGGTCAATATCATCTCATGTGAAACTAACTTTCATTCACTGGTGTCTGCTGAAGTTTAAATGTCGCTTGGTTATTTTTGGATGTTACAGCTCTCATATAAGTGAATAATGTAAAAGAAAAATGAGTGCAGACAAAACAGAAGACATGAAATATTAACTTCAGCATGTGTAGTTTTCAGCCCAGTTCCAGCAGGATACAAATTGTATTAAAGCATTTTAATTTCAAATAAAACTACCATAAACTTGCTTAAACATATTATGTAATATGATTAATGATGTCTCTGTT
Source organism: Pterophyllum scalare (assembly GCA_024447675.2). NCBI lineage: Eukaryota > Metazoa > Chordata > Actinopteri > Cichliformes > Cichlidae > Pterophyllum > Pterophyllum scalare. Next base: position 41,513 of record JAMQGT020005243.1, read on the forward strand.
GTTAGATGTTAATTGTATTCTTGCATTCAATACTAATATACACTTGGATTTGGAGCACATTTTATTCTTTTTGATCACTGGCCTCTAATGAATTTAATCAATGACATTTTTGCTGTTCCTCTCCAAAATGATCTGAGAGAATTATCCCATATCAGTCCCTCCATAACCAGATTAGTGAACAGCCAGCTGAATAATCAGAATAGCACGGGCGTCAGGCGAAGACCAGTGTCTCCACGCCACTGAGGATTTGTGGGATTTGGAGTCTGGGACAGGAAAGGCTCCTAATGGTGAGAGCTTTCAACCCAGATAAGACTTCAAAGGCAGAGCTAATTAATAAGATGTTTACATTATTCACGGTCATACGCTGCATTCTGAATGACCCTTCATTACGGCGTAAGTCTATGTGTGTGCACGTTCATTCGCGTGCAAGCACATTATATTCCAGTGTGGCATGCTAATTGGATGGGTAGTGGTTTTTAAATAAAACATTGTTATTGAGAAATACATAAGGATTTGGGGTGAAGGGAGGGTGTGCTGTCATAAATATATACATTGTCAAATAATTCAAAGTATAAGGGTGAAGTATTGATGTGTGGTGTCATTGGTGCTCTAAATATCTGGAGTGATACAACTTGTGTGACTCAAAGTGGCAGACACAATTAAATCATGTATGTCAAAATGTTGCACCAGTATTTATTTTAAAAAACATAAAATTAAATAACTCTCCCTCTTTTCTCTTTTCTCCCCCATCATTACCCCTTTAACCCTGCCTCCTCCTCCTCTTCTTCTTCCTCCACTGCCCGCAGCCTAGCCCAGTGCCAAGCCCCATTCTGGGAGGGAAACCCAATGCCAGCCAGTCCCTGCTGGCCTGGTGCCGCGAGGTCACCAAGAACTACCGCGGGGTGAAGATCACAAACTTCACCACCTCCTGGAGGAACGGGCTGGCCTTCTGTGCCCTGCTGCACCATTTCAGACCCGACTTAATGTACGAACCACAAACTCACAACTCACACTGAGGCATTTTTCTCACACTTTAAGGGCATACTATTAAGAACAGCAAGTCACAGTTTTTGTTTTGTTTTGTTTTTCGGGGTTTCTCAGAATGCTTTGATTTAAAAAAAAAAAAAAAAAAAGAAGAAGGAAAAAAAACAAAAAGTCAGATCATAAAAAAGTCTTATTTTCTCAGTAGATCTAGAATTGTTGCCTCTTTTCATAACTTGTAGGGGGCAACAATGCTCCCAGACTATTATTTTTCTTTTGGAGGAGATGGATAATGAAACAAGGGAGGGGGGTGGTGTCTTGATTTTTAAAAAAAATAAAATAAACCCCATTGTTTTGGTGTATTTCCAGCTCAATCTTTACCTGAGTGGTTCTCAAGCTGTGTCTTGGTCTCCAGTGGTTGGCCATGGTGCTATTGCAGCATAAATAAATAAGTAGAAAATGTAAAGAGAGTTAATGTCTTTATGCTGACCTTACTTTATTGTTAATTGCCAAAAAAAACCTGAGATGTGGAGCATACCAGAAATGCTTGAAAACCATTGTGTTATGTGACCACTCTTTAAACAGTTTTTATCAGACTGGCATGCCTTAACCCTGTATGTTCTCAGAATATGTAATTTTTATTTTACAAAGTCTTGGCAATCAAGGAGTAAAAAAAATAAATAATTCTGAGACACATCAAAAACTATTTACATTGTTTCCACACCGGTGAAACTCCCTTTTTCCCTTTGTCAGTGCAAACAAGTTTAACTACACATTTAATCTCTGAGATATTTTATTATTAAGAAAAAGAAGTGCAATATGGACTGTCCTGTAATTATAAAATGGAAATGTTTTGTTAATTGGCAGAATGTACTTTAAAAAAAAAAAGATTATTTATTTATTTATTTATTTTACTGTGAACCCACTGTAAAACTCATAAAATTCTATAATAGATAGTGAAAAAACAGGAATTTAACTGCTTATCTATTTCTTATTTGCTTAGGTGTAGTTTTAACGGCCATGGGCGGAAGTCTTTTATCAGTAGGAAAAACTGTAAAACTTAAGAAAATAAAGCTAAAAGTCCCAAAATTTATGCCCTATTTCACATTTTCCAAAGATGCCCAGTGAGCCAGATTGGAGACTTTGGAAGGCCAATTCTGGCCCCCAGGCCTTATGTTTAACACCCCTGGTCTACACCAACCATCTAATTTCTATCATTGTCTGTGTTGTTTTCTACTGAAAACTGGAAACAGACAGATGGGTGCAATGAGGAGTTAAAGTGTAAAAACTGCAGGCGGTATAAGAAAGAAGACTGAGCTGTGCTCAGCAGAAACGAGGGAAAGTTTGTTTCAGAAACCAGCATCAAATTTATCTAAATCTAACTGCTGCAAAGACTCCATCATTAACTGACATTATGTTTGTATGATGATTTTGGTCTTGGTTCCAGAATTGAGACACCCCTAATCCCTTGCCATTACATTTTCACAGTTAACCTGTGTTTGATTAATGTGAGCAATTCATTCATACAAACACATTCAAAGACAGTTGTATGTTTGTTGCCAATGCTAATCATGTTGTTCTTGTGTGTGTGATTATAATTCTTTTAAGTATTCAGTGTGTGTGTATAAGATTCCCTGAATGTCTGTGAATAACATCATATGGAAAACCTGCAGCCCCATCAGGAAGGCAGACATGAAGATAATTTTGTGTACACGTGTGTGTTTGTGCTTGTGTGCCTTTCCACTCCGCTGTGTTATTTTTTACATATTTTCCACTCTATTAGTTCTGTTGATTGCACTGCTATGAAATTGCATGTTACAGTTCTAATACCATTACATGTGACGCATATTTAAACACACCTTTTTCTCCACTATGTCTCTCTGTCTACCTTTCTCCCTCTCCCTCTCTGCTCGTCTCCTCTCCGACCCTCCCCACTGTTCTTTCAGAGACTACAAGTCGCTCAATCCTCAGGATATTAAAGAAAACAACAAAAAGGTAAGAGGCAGCCACCGCTGGGCCCTTCACACCACTTAGCTCCCTCCCATCCACATCTCCATTTGGCTTTATTTAGAGATCTGCCATTAATCCGTGGATATTGTGTTTATGTGGTTTGAAGGGGGAGGGTAGTCACACACAGGAAGACAGGCAAATGCGCGCACACACACACACAGACGCAAAGCTAAAATGACGGTTTTCATAAGATGTTCCCACCTGCTGTGCTGTTTTGTACATGAAGCACAACTTAGTCACCTGGCAGAGGTGAGAAAGTGTCTACAACTCAGCAGCATGCTGGGAGCTTAGTAAACTACCTTAGCTACTTGTGTGTTTATAGTAAGAGAACATTTGTTGATTAGAGCAGTGGTTTTAAGTTGTGTGCGGTGGGGTTTTGTGTCAGCCATTTATTATGCAACTTCATGTTTAAAATTTACTGAGTACACATGAAAGGCCCTGAGTGATGGTGACCAAATTTATGAAGGAGGACTACTGATGACTGACTTGTATGAATCTGATTACAAGTAAGCACCAGTGCTCCACCTGACCTCAGACTGATTATTTTGTACAATAACCTTAGTATAGTTAATGAAGGCATGCAAACGTCTACCTCCAAGTACAAAGAGCTGGGTTGATAGTTTGCAGTTTGGGGACGCTCTCTGATCCAGGACGTTCTGCAAAGATTTGGAAAAATTGCTTCAGGGCTTTAAGTTGTTTGATCAGTGTGGTTTTTTTTTTTCAGCCCAGAGAATATCATATGGATATCTCTTGTATTTATAAAATGATCCTAGAAAACAAAAATAGCACAAATTTAAAAGCAATCTATTTCAACCCACCTGCATACTTTTGAGGTCCTGAAATATTCATAGTGTGAAGGTAAAGTTTTCCATGGCTTCACTGAATGTTCTACCAAACATCTTTGTTGGTTGGTTTATTTTCTACAAATAAAAATGTATCCATACTAGATCCAGATGTTGAATTTGTGCTATCAAAAGTGCCTACAATTGAAAGAGGAATTGAAGGCCTTTTTCCCCCAGACGTGAATACAGGTATGCTTTGAAATTTAGGGCTCATGAAGTGTTTGAAAACCACTGCGTTATGCCATACACTTTGTGTATGTCTGTATGAACAGGAGGGGGTTTTATTCCGCCTCATCCTCTTCTAACAAACTTTAACCCACTCATAAAGCAGGTGCACATACCCCTATTTTCCTCTTTTGCCCTATGTCATCATGTCTGCACATTCACTGTTAATGGTGTCCATCCACACGGATCTCAATTTTTTTTTCCCCTCTGGCCCTTCGCCTTTGCATTACCTTCTTTGCACACTGCTGTATTTTTCCCACACTTACTACACACACTCCACGTGCACCTATATACACACGGCACACCAGCGTCCTCTCTTTGGCCCCGAGGGCTACACAGAACGATATGCGTCGGGTTCCTGCAGCTTGATTTCCTCTTCTCATACACACTCTGGCTGAGCGATAACCTCTGGTGGCCCTGTTAGGCATGAATGCTACCCTGTTGACAATAACCACAGTGGAGGCAGAGGTAGAGACCCAATCCCATATCTGCTAACTGCCCCTCACCCCCTCCAGGTGCTCAAGTAGCCCTGAAGAAATTGGTTAGATATAAGTAATATGGGAATATGCCGTAGAAGATGATAGCTTGTGAATAGCTGCAGCACTGTACCCAGCATGCTGCGACCAGCTTCTCTGTAGCGATCTACACCTGGTGCTGATGTATATTTGGCCAAACAGGCTGCTGCTTTACAGTGCACAGAGGAGATACAGGTAGATATCACCTACCACTTCCTGTCAGTTCTCATGTAGCTCTCAAAAATCTGAGTATATAATTTATGTATTTTCAGCTGTGTGTGAGTGTTATAAACAAGGAGTCGGGCACACTATTGGCCAAACAACATGATGACACCACTTCTAGGTTAGACTGTAGAATACAATGTCCAGCACCTTGTTAATTATGTGCCATGAAGAATTAAGATGGTTATGAAGGCGAGAAGGGGGCTCCAGACCAGTACAAAGTACCAGTGAACATTACTGGAGTGTATTACATTGAAAGATTTGACCCCATCACTCTTAAATGTCTTGAATAGAATAATGCAGATTATAACATTGTAAAAGGACACCATCAAAAAGATTTGGTCTTTTGACAAAATCTGCACTGTTACTGTAAAGCGAGTTCAGCCAATCATATTTTACTTTAATTTTCATTCATTGGCTCACGGTCAGAGAACTAACCTTTAGCTCCCTGTCGCAGAGAAGATGTTAAGAGAATTGGGTCAGGAGGTTCTCCTGTTAGCTTCATCCCTTTTGGAAATAGGACACAGGATGACCACCTGCATTAACCTGATGGTTATCGTTATTCTCTCATCAGCACAGTGTATATAGTCAAACATCATTCAGACTTTGTTGTGGGAATCCCGCAGGTTAAAGACAGTTTCATGTCCAACCTGACTGAGTCAAACACTTGTGTTTTCACATGCACCTCAGTGGGATGATGTCTAGAGCTCATGTGAGACAGCGGCTTTGTCAGCATGGTAACATTTGAGAACAGGTAAAGCAAAGCTCAGATAAACAAAGCACTAAAATATGATAATTAGCAGGCAGCTAAGTTGTTGGGGTTTTCTTATTCATCTATCAAAGAAAATACTGCCAGCATTTTGTGCCTCTTCCTAGGTTGTGCTGAGTCAAATATGATTTTATGTTAAATTAATTTAGGTTTAAAATTCACTCATTAACAGATGCTATGAGGTGCAGTGTCAGGGGGGTGTTGTATCACATCTCCAGCGCTGCTGCACAAAACAAAAAGCAAGCGTCTCTGATTGGATGTGAAAGCCAGGTGGTTCAGGAGAGAAGAAAGATGAGTACCTCATTGGGTGGTGTCATATAGCACCCGAGGGGTGTTTTAAAAGAGAAAGTTGCCCATGACAAAGAGGAAATGCTGACACCAGGCACAGTGGAAGAGATCATAGTGTGGCAGATTAACCCCAAAGCAAGAAAAACAACAAAAAAGATGACAAAGAGGAGTTAAGAAAGTTAAAGTTTTAAGACGAAATCAAAAATATGTGCAGACATTCATGAAAGAGGCTGAAGAAATGAGAGACTGTGTTCAGCGCTAATTCCTGAGGAGTTATTGGAAAGTATAGAATTTATTGAATGGGGGAGCAGGAATGGAAATGTAGAGAAACGACAACTATCTCTGCTTTTCATGGCCAGTTGATAGACATGACCCCCTCCTCCTCTCACAGTCTATCTGTGAAGAGTGATTGCAATGAGCTCAGACTGTGCTGAATTATGACAGATAAGGACAATCAATATTGGGGGTGGGTAGGGGAAAAAAAGGAGGAAAAAGTGAATAATTTAGAACATTTACAGCCTTTGAAATGATCTGTTATCAAAGGGTATGTGTTTGCATGTTAATTTGTGGATGTTTTTATATGTTTGAGTTTAGAGCATTGATATGTTTGAACCTCTTGGTTCTCTGTCTTGGTGTGTGTGTGTGTGTGTGTGTGTGTGTGTGTGTGTGTCTGTGTGTGTGTGTGTGTGTGTGTAATGAGGCCAAGGAGAAGTAATTTGTCATGCCATCTGATAGTGTAGCACCAAGCACCAGGCTAAATCGCCCTGAGCACAACCATGAGGGGTTGGGCTGAAGGAAGGAGGTGCTAATGATTGACAGCGATAGATAGCTGTCAGTCAATGAGAGGGAGTGGAGGGGGAGCAGGGAGCAGGGAGCAGCGGCCCGGGGCAGGTGGCGGTGACATTTAGTCCAGACCCAGAGCTTTGTCAGGAGGATGATTGAAAGTGAGAAAATGAGCTATTTTCCAAAATACATGATGCTGTTACTGGACAAAAAAATGTAACTCCCAGTGTTTGTTAAATACAGAAGATCAAGTCTTGGTCTCCTGTTATTCAGTTTTAAATGCTGAGAACATAGATTTGGGGCTAATCTCTATAACGCATTCAATACCATTTCTAAGACACACCAAAAAAAAAACAAAAAACTACTGTTGATCAACTTCACACCCAGTTTATTTCAAAAACTAGATATGAAACTACCATGAATATGGAGCTAGATTTAACACCACCTTCTACTCAGCTGTAATGTTACTCTGCTGCATGCACTGCACCCAATACTGAGAGGCCCAAAAAAGATTGTTAAAAAAGCCAAACTTTGCAGTATTAAATGTATTATTTACACTCTGGTATTAAAAAAAAAAAAAAAAACATAACCGAGATGCAAGAAGTTTGTGCTTCTTTTACAGTTTAGCACTTCACCTACTCTTCTCATATGGTAACTACTAGCTCCTAAAAACCAACATGGTGGCAGCCAAAACGCCAACATTGAAATGTCAAAATGCGGAGTCCAAAACAGTGGGTGACATAAAGGTGGCTTCATCCATTTTTGAAAGCAGTTTATGGTAAATACTCCCTAGAGCACTGTTATAGTCCAATATCAAAACACTTCTTTTAAAAAATTTAAAGCTGTATATGAGTTTTCAAAGCTTGACGTTTTTAGAAGTGAGAGAGAGAGATGGTGCTTTGGCAGTTTTGACAACAATTCCAAAATATCTCCACCTTTAAATTTTTTTTTTAACTTTAGTGGAGATACTGTGGGCTACCACCACTGCAAACCATCTCCCTAAAAACAGCAGGTCTTTGCTCTGCAGTCATCGTTGTCTCAGTACGATATGACCGACGCTTTTCAAGCTGTAAGGGAAGATAGAAGAAGAATAAAGCATGACACCGAGGTCAAAAAGACTGTGACGCATGTCAGGACTAACATCAACCCCGAAACAAAACCCAGCTCGAGAGCCTCCCTCCCGTCCTCCTCCTCCTCCTCATACAGCTCTCACTTTCTCCCACTCTCGCTCTTTTCTTTCTTTCATTCTTTCATTCTGTACCTATTGAGCAGTAAAGTTGTCGCTCTCTTTCACAGCCTACCCTGGGCGAGAAGGGAACAATGCAAGCACACTTTGCTCCCCTGAATACGTGTTAGAAACCCAATCAGGCCCTCTTATTCGTCATATTCTTTTCTCTTTTTCTTTCACAGTCCTGTCAGGGGAAGGGGGGGGACTTAAACAGGCTCACAGCAAAGGCAAATATCTCTCTGTTCTCCCTTTTCTTTTTTCCTCTGCATCACTTCTTTTCTTCCTGCTTTGTCTTTGTGTACATGCACTCACATAAACCTCATTCCCTGTGCAAGTATATTTGTTCTGCCCATGGTTCCCTTTTTTTCGGCAGTAGAAAAGGACCAAACAGGTGAGAGTGGAAAAAGGCTCCTAACAAAAGACATCATAATTGATTGTAAATTGAGAAATGTCTCAGGTAAATGCACCACCTTCTGATTCTCGCTGTCTTTTGTAGACATTTGGTGAAGTAAGATTAAAGGGATTCATTTACAGGCCAATTGGTGCATATACACCATAGCTATACTGCAGACCTGATACTTTTGACATCTTTTAAAGGAAAAATAAATTGAAATCAAATGCGTAACAAAGATCCTCAAGGGGACAGCAGCTATGCATTGCCAACTGCTAAAGGACTGCAGTTCTCAATGTTGCTAGACATTAGACATAATGGAGCTGCATGTAGGAGTCATGGACATAGCCACAGTGATGTCGTTTTGAAGCCTCAAGTTTCCCCCTTTTTTTTTTAGGGTTTTTTTGGAACCAGAAGTGATGATATTTAGGTGAAAGCGTGAGAAGGTAGAAGACCCCAAAGACATGGTTGTGAGATCCATTACTGCAGCTGTAATTGGCTGAGGTGAAGCCTACCAGAAAGTTATAGCCACCTGTGTCGCCATACCTGTCAGCGAAATTGGCCTTGCTCCTAATAATTCAGACTTTAAAGGCACAGTGTGTAAAGTGACCACTTTTAGCTAGCTTTAGTGAAACTTTCTTTGAAGTGGCTCTAACATTGTTGGATTTGGACATTTTGCACATAAGCTCTGATACAATGTGACAATGTAATCAAACTGTTTATCAGAGGGGAAGTGTGATTTTTAGGACACTCGAGCGTCACATTAGCTGCTGTTGATGTTTAGCCTGGTCGTTGTCATTGGTAGGGTTGCCTGCCTGATCTGATGACAATATTTAAAATAAATAAGCATGTCTCTGTGTTAGAGCATTTCCTCCAGTTTAAGATCTGAGGCTTAAGGTGGTGAGGAAGAGGAAATGAGTGAGTAGCGAGAGCGGTGGTGGAGGAAGAGAAAGACATAATGAGAAAAGATGATGAAACTTTATGTGGACAAATATATATAGTTCGAAAGAGCTATTTTTAATCTTTAAATTAAAAGTAACTTATAAAACATATTGCGTATGCCATATGCATAAAATACAATTAGGCGGCACATTGATGTCCATCTCAGCCACTGTATTTAAGATGGCGGGGCCTCCACAAACTGGCGCCTCCTCCTGTGTATTTTTAATGGATTAATTCTAAGTTTATGAGAATGCATCATCTTGTTGGAAGATGGAATTATACACTAATCAGTATATATTTATAAGCTCAACATTCTTTTTTCTTCTAAATAACACCCCAAAAATTATTTACTGCACTTTTAAGCCTTGATAAGTTGAAACACATAAGATATAAAAAAAAAAAAAACTCAGACAGTTTCTGTAAAGAGGGAACGTTGCTATAGAAAGACAGATTTTGTACCAGACTGTAAACATGTTTATTTCTGTGATTAAAACCAGCTATTTTAACATGGACATCTGTGGGGATTCACTCGCTTTTGGGGCCAGCCTCCTGTTGCCGTTTGAGGAACAGCAGTTTTTGGGGCTAATGTGCCGGCTTGATTTTCAGCCCCTGAGGTTACAGCTTGGTTAGAATGCAGATTTCCAATTCAGGACTGAGTATTAATGTGGGTTTACAGCTCACTAGTAGAAAGCACTCATGTGACAATAGTGCATGTGCACATTTTATCCAGGAAACAACCCACTAGATCTTTTTTTTTTTTCCCCCGTTGGTGAGAATGGGTCTGAAGCAGGCCATCTCCTGCTGTGTGCTACATGTGAAGTGAGAGAGGCTGACTTTGGACCATATCCTGACTTGCTTCTCACAGCATTGTCCAGAATAAATGTGAAGAAATGTTTCTAGAGCAGTTTCACAAGAAAATGTAGACTGGGAATAAGCAGGACAGGACTCAAAATGGTTAAGAAGGCTCCTCAAAACAAACTCTGGGGTACCAAATAAATGAAAACCATCAAGGAGGGTTTGGTGGAAGTCAGAGAGAGAGAGACTAAGAGCGAGAGAGGGATTGATAGACTGAGCAGATCAACAGAGGCAGTGAAACAAACGGGTGCTGCAACAGGTTTGAATTAGATCAACACTATCAAGCAGGCCAGATACAAGCTGTGATACCTGGGAGAGATGGATGACGAGGTTGTGTGTGCGCAGGAATGGAGAGAGAGAGAGAGTGTGTGTGTGTGTATTTGTGCGCACAGGTATGCGTCGCGTGTGCTGTTAATCTATTTATTTACCTGTCATTGGCTGCGATAATGGTTTTCATCGCTTCTCTCTGTGTCTCTCTGTCTCAGTCTATCTTGTGATGGGGGGATTGGTTTCTCGTGTGTCGCTTGATAATCACACCTGTATTTTCTCATCAGACTCTAATCAGACCAATTACACGCGTGACGGAGAGCGTGGGCATGTTGATGCAGGGGAGCGATAAGGACACACACACACACACACAATCTCACACACTCTTTGGGATTAAGCTCTCTGTCTTGGGGTATCTGCGTCCCTTATCGGGGACATCCATCCCTGACATGACCTGTCAGCAGGCATGCCAAAGGTGTCGCTCACACACAAACACATGTGAACACTCTTGGGTCATGCATGCACCAAATACAACCTATGTCTGAAAAAGAAGCCAGACCTCTCCTGTCTCACTAACTATTCACCCTTCCATCCTTCTCAGTCCTTGTTGTGATGAAGAATACTCACTAAATGCCTACTTTTTTCCTGTTTTTCCTCATCTAGGTTCAGTGATTTATCTATCGGTAAATGAAAGTCTGTCTACTCTCATACTTTATTCTATAGGCATATGATGGCTTTGCCAGTCTTGGCATCTCTCGTCTCCTGGAACCATCCGACATGGTGCTGCTGGCCATTCCTGACAAGCTAACAGTGATGACCTACCTGTACCAGATCCGGGCCCATTTCTCCGGTGAGGAGCTCAACGTGGTGCAGATAGAGGCGAACAGCAGCCGCAGCACCTACAAAGTGGGTGACTTTGAGACTGATACGAATGCCTCCATAGACCAGGACAAGTTTTATGCTGAACTGAATGACGTGCAGCACCGCAAGGCTAACTCTCAGGCTGCCACATCTGCCAGCGGTGCTACCACTGAATCTAATGGTGCTGAAGCTGCTGAGGGAGAGGTGAAGGAGCAGGGTTTGAAGGCCGAAGTAGAAGCAGTTTCCGCCAGCTTGACGACTCCAGGGCCTTCCCAGTCCTCACCTCCTGTCCCATCACTGCGCACAGTATTAGCTGCCACAGCAACAAATTTGACCCATGTGACATCGCCAGGCTCTGAGGACAGGGGAAATCTACAGAAAGCCAACACTTTAGACTTTAGTGAGTTACCACAGAGAGTAGAGAGGGAGATGGAGAAGGAAAGACAAAACCTTGATGAACCGGGAGAGCACAGAGGCGAGGGAACTACAGAACCAGCATCCCCTACCAGGAGAGGAGCTTCCTCGTCCCACTCTCCACCCCACCAGAAACTGGGCTTCTCCTACAATAGGGATGCTGACCTCATCAAGAAAAAGAGGGCGAGCCTGCGCCACTCAGAGTCTGAGCCTGCCCCAGATGCCAGCTCTTCTCCAGTCAACCATACAGATGCTCCCATCAAACAGGTAAATACACATATAGCTCCACTGTCTTCATTTTATACCTTATAAACATACTGTAGTGTTCCTCAAGTGTTGTAAATACAGTGTTGGAAAGAAATCAGTTAAACTAACATGTCTAATTATAAATCCAGTACCTTAAACCATCTCTGCATAAGTCTACATGAGGTGGACTAATTCTCACTACTTAAGATTCTGACAGCGTTTACGTGCAGGTGCCTGCTTTTCCCCTAAATGGATTGTTGAGGTTTTTATCCTTGCACCCTGGCTTTGATTGAAACTTTCACAGCTACATCAGTCAAAAACAGAGGATGCGGTGCACATTCATTCCCTCCTGGCGCTCACTAAGCTTCAAATCCTAACCTCGTTGATGGGGTTGCAGAGATGACCGTACTAAAACTCTCCCGTTCTGCATTAGATGTTGTCGTCACCTGTCTTGTAGCCGAGAACCAGACACGTCCGGGGCGAGCCTTTAACACGTGGCGACTATGAAAGGCACCGGGAGAACCCCTGCTTTGACATTTCATTATATTTTTCATTATATTTCTCATCCCTGCAGTTGATGGCAGTTGCACCGTGACTGCTCAGGCGTGGCGATGCTTTGCACAAAGCACACATCTCGTCTCACTCACACACCCACTGACGCACACCTGTATGCGTGTGTGCATGCACAAACACACTGAATGCACTGCTGCCTGCGTTGGTTAACCCCAGATTACAGCTTCTTGTTTACAAGTCGAAAGGTCACGGGGCAGCGGGGGGGCTGTGACAGTCATGACACCCTATTTTGACCTGCTGTTATCTAGTTAGCAGGATGTATCCATGCCTACATTCAGGCCAGATTTAACTCATTGAAAGGATAAACCTATTTCAGCTATTATAAACAGCTTGGGTAATATTCCTAAATGTATAAGCTCTGCTGTAGTAAAGAAATGTGAACGTTGTTGGTGTGAAATTTTGCTGCTGAAGACAAATAAATCAGTCACCATTACAAGTGCTTTGAAAATTATGAGTAACTCTGAAGCTATTCTCTGACCTGTCGTCATGTTTTATTTTCTGTTTAGGAGCCACCGCCTGCCCCTGTATCGAGCCCGCCAGCCGAGAAGGTGAGTACATTGTAAAAGAAGCTGAAAAGCAGATGCCCAGACTCTCTGACTGGCAAAACTATATTTATCTGCAAAGCTTCATTATTAGACTTTGTTTGCTTATATGCCTGATGTTCACCTTTGACAGGTTGGTTAAGCTAATTATTCATACTTTATAAATGCACAGTGCTGGTTACTGTTGGCTTTAAGAATTTTTTTTTTTTACCTTTATTTTACCAGGTAAAAATGTTTGAGAACTAGTTCTCATTTACAAACACGACCTGGCCAAGAGGCCCCAATCAAATCAGGTCCACTACACATGAATACACATCAACATATATATATGTTATTTATATATATATATATATAAATAAAAGGAGCATCGTCTCTGTGTCTCTCTCTGGGGTTAAATGAGTAGGTTTTATGTACGCTGTGGCAGAGAAAACTGGCATATAACCGCACGTATTGGGATCAGTGCGCACATTAACCACACTCTGCAAACTAGTCTGACATCGCTGGTGCCATCAGAGTAAAAGTTATTTGAAACATTTTTGGTTTAATGGTAATGCACAACTTTTATTTTGAAGGCAAACCTTCTCTGTTTCGGGTTTTTGCTTTTTCAGTTTTCAGTACCTCTTTGTGGTTGGTTAGTGAGTGTTTGCAGACAGTCTGCTACAACCAAAGAAATCACACGGTTTTTAGTGCAGCACCCTCTTTGCTACCAGTTTCACCGAGCAGCAGCCAGCAACCACTTGCCAACCAGTGGGTGGCCTGGGTGGCCAGGGGGTCACCGACCAGTCTCTGGGCCTGTGTGACTAAGGCCTTACTGAAGAGAGCTTTACAAGTGAACACTGCTCAGTCTTGGTTTCCTTTCTGAGTGCAGTCTCTCTCTTTCTGCATGTATAGAAGGTGCTCTCTCGTCAGGAGGAGTTGAAGGAGAGAGCCAGACTCCTCTTGGAGCAGGCCCGCAGAGACGCTGCAATGAAAGCCGGCAACAAGAGCATCCCCAACTCAAACGCAGCTGCACCAAACAGAGCTGGAGGTGTCTGTGATGTAAGTCCAAGCCTTTCCTTGTGTCTGTGTGGGATTGGAAGTGTTGACATTGCTCACTTAAAAGAATGAGATTGTCTGTTAGACGTAGATGTGGATATTATATCCGAGAGAGACTTAGACCCTGAAAGTCAGAAGGAGGTCTTCCAAGTTTCTGAGGAGGAGGCAGGTCAGAGCAGTGAGTAAAAGCTTGCTCGAATATGAGTCATGTTGTACAGCATCACCTCAGTGTGCAGGGAGAGCTAATAGAATGACCCCCCCCAGCCTCTTCAGCGCCTTCGTGTCACTTCCACAGTTCTCTCTATTTGCTGCTCACTATGCTTCCAACATGCCGGAAAAGCTTGTCCAAACTGTTTCATCCTCTGGCAGCCCACTTTGGTGAACACTTTAAGGAAAGGCTTTGAGAAGGAGAGAAGACTTTTCCTTATTAACTTCGACTGAGACTCACTTACACTCTGCTGTATGTCACAACCTGAACATGTCAGTGAGGAAAGCTCAAATATGGATGGACTCCTCCGCTCTCTCTCCTCTCACCATAAACATTTCTCTCTCTCTCTCTGCTCAGACCCTCTCTCTTTGGTCATCTTGACTCTGCACAATTTTTATGACATTCCCCACCAAATTTGCTGCCCCCTCACTTTCCCCTGAACACTGAGTAAATGTTGTACACAAACACCTGTCAGCAAAAGTACATTCATGGTAAAAGGGGGGGGGGCAAAAAATCGCTGTAGCAAAGTAAACTAGACTAGAGAAGATGTGAGTGAAATTGCCAGCTCTGAACTGAGCACGCTCCACTGAACATAATATACTGGGAGGAGGGGGCACACTGATGAACCAGGAGGTACCCTGGGAAAGCACTGTGGTCAAATCCTCCGTTACATTTCCAAATATTTCAGAGAAAAGGAGAGGGGGGCTAAGAAAAAATACGGTCTTGTGAGAATTGTGACGACAAGGGATTTGAGGGTAAAATGAAATAAATACCTTTTGGTAATGAAATATCTAAAAGGCAGCAGCCGCATGGCCCTGCATTTGCTGCCTGAATCCTTAAAGAGGAATATGCCCTTGAATTAGATGTTTTTAAAGTGTGTATGTGTGTGTTGTCAGTGTTCATGTTTGTGCGCTGGCCACAGGAATAACCATTTCGGCATAATCTGAGGAAATAAATGAGGACCTTCCAAGGACTGGGAGGCGTTAAAAGTCTTCAGTGGAAGAAAGCAAATTAAAAGAGTTTTTCAAAGCTGTTGCAGTGCTGATATATTTCCTTAGCCACAATAAAGGTCCTCTTCTGTCCCTTGTTGTCTGGCAAGATGGCGGACTTCACTTAGATTAGCTCCTTAAAGTAGGCAGATCCCCCCCCCACACACACACACACACTCTTTCTCTCCTTCTTATTTCCTCACTCATTTCCAAGGACAATTGGTTAATAACCCCCTAACACACACACTCTCTCTCTCACACACACACACACGGACACACACACTCCTGTGCATAAAAAAGGAAGGAAAGGAGGAGGGGTGGGAGGGAGATATTGAATTGTTTACACTTTTTTTAATAGAAAACATTGATCAAAGGAATACGACTGGCCTCGAGGCCAATGTGCTGATAATTGTTAGTGATTCAGATTAGATTACTTGATGTCTTGTTTTGATTAGCATGAGTGTGTGTGTGTGTGTGTGTGTGTGCGTGTGTGTGCGTGTTATGGCTAAGAGGCCTCCAAGCCTTTCCCATTTAACTCTCCATCTGTCTAAGTAGGTGCTTTGCGGTTTAGCATGCATAAGGTATAATTTAATTCAATTAAAGCAGGCCTCGTTCTTCAAGGGAAGTGGCTAATATGAAGGGGGGGGGGTACATTAGCTGTTTTTAGGGTGTAGCTTTCAAAGCGCAAATGACAAATTAGTCATCAGATATCTATTAACTAAAATCATGTCTTACACAAAGCTGCAGGAGTCTGGGTTTTTATAGGATAGTGCAGTTCTCTTTAGGACTGAAATCTCTTAGTTGTAGTGCTAATAATATCACACTGTCAACAATATTTCAGAAGTTGTACTCAGAGATATAATGAGCTATTGCTCACGATGTACTGAAACCAATATGGCAGTTAAAACAGCTCTTGTATGCACTGTTTAGATGAGTTTTAATCTTAAATTTAAAGTTATTCTCATCTGTTTATGGTTCTTCATATTATAATATTTAACTTTTTTTTAGGTAACAATTAAAAAATGTAAAAAAAAAAAAATGGTATATAGAGAGACTTACTATAGAAATATATTAGAAAACTTAGCAGGATTATTCCACCTCAGTTCACAAAAAAACGTATTCAGAGACCAGCCTGCCGGGCCAGGTCAAGATGTTGTCTAGGTGGGATGTTGTGACACAGAGATCAATTACCCAGATTATTAAGACATGCAGATATGTTGGTGTCATCACTTGTTTTTTAGCATCGGTTTTAGTAACACAAAGTTAGCAAAGTTTGTCTTCATTCACTTATGAAGCGTTTCACCTGTAGGCTGCTGTTAGTAGAACAACACCATCAGTTTAAATAAGTTGTCTGAGGAAATTTAGTTTGGAGGGGAAACTTCTCATCCTCCAGGAAGTCACATCCAAACTTTTCATCTAAAACTCTCCTTAATAGAGTGAAAGAAAATTTGATCTAAGCATGGTGGGTGTACACGTCAGAATAGCCTCTTCCTCCTTCAATTATAATTTTCATTATCTTTGTTTCCTTTAATTATTAAAACTGACAGACGTGGGTCGGATAATTTTTTTAAGAAACTGTTGTGGTTTATATTTCAAATTGCATCTTTTTTTTTTAAAATTGAATTTGAATAATATCAAGGACATAACCAAAATAATGTAACTTCTATAAGAAATTCTCTTTATTTTATAAAGTATCTGCGGGAGGAAAGGATGGAGCTTTGATATCTATGTAAAAAAAATCACTCGATCTGACAGAAACCCGTACAAACTGATACATGCACTGACCTCGTAGATCCAGCATATAATAAAATCAATACTCAAATGTTTATGAAAATGAGCTACAGTGGCCTCCATCATTGTGAATGTAGTTTGAACACTTGCTTGCTCTGTGTGTGTGTCTGTGTGTGTTCTCCTGACCTGTGCGCTCCCTCTTGCCATCCCTAATTGTTGCCCACAGTCGCTGCTTCTTTCATCTAAGGTCCCAGGTTCCTCTCTTTCTCGCGGCTTTCTTAGTCCTTCTCTCTCACTCCGTCCCTCTTTCAGCTCAGAGGTTTGAGTTCTAACCCAGTTTCTTTCTTTTCTCTTTATCAGCTTTGCTGTCGACAACAGACGACAGACAGTGGAGCTCATCCGATACCGAGGCATCCGGCATCCGTCCGTCGTTTGTCAACTTTTTTGCTAAATGTGCTGCTCCTCGGTCATTTATATTTGAAATCTTCTGAAACTTAGCATAAATACTCTTTGAGTAAGGCTCTACAAAATAGGGGAGGCAGATTTTTGATTCCCCCCCCACAATATTTGAGAAAAATTGTACGTACCTTTAATCACTACTCCTCCCTCATTTCTAGGTCAACTTTTTTGAAACTTGGTATGATTATGCAATATGCAAAGCTCTATAGAATATTCCACAATTTGCAATTTCTGACAAATTTCAATAAATCCTGCACATTGATGTTTAACTTCAGGTGCTACTCCTCTATTTAATGTCTTATTCTTCTGAAACTTGTCATGAATATTCATTGTGCAATGGCCCCACACACACACACACACACACACACACACAAATTTTCATAACTTTAAAAAAAAATACTATACATTGATGTTTAATTTCAGTCACTGCTTTTTGCATATTGATTGGCAAATTCTTCTGAAACTTGGTATCAGTAGACAGATTTTCTGATTTTTACTTTTTTTGCTTTTTACAAATTTTCAACATTTGTAAAAAATTAAGTGGGAGCCAAAGCCAGATTAGTTTCCTTTCCAGTATATCACGTAATGTAACAAGTAAAACATTTCACTGAGGAGCTCTGGAGGCCAACAGGTCTCTTGTTTTTTTTTTTTTTGTCCATGCTCTCTTGCTGTCTGTCCTCCCTCTGTAGCCTTTGATGGAAGACTAGTACTACTAATTGTATCTGTGCTCACCACCTCCTCCTCCTCCTCATAGGTGGCCTTCACAACGTATCAGTAGTCAGTGGTGCAGATGTCTTGTAATGTTGTAATGACACCGCCAACTACCCAAACAGCAATCAGATGGGTAATTAATGACCTTTCCTAAAAATATCTAGACTTTGTTTTGTTTTGTTTTTTTTTGGGGGGGGGGGTTGGTACCCGGCGCTCCCAGCTTTGGTTTTAGTTTTTCTTTTGCTCTTTCGACTTTCCCACTGTTATTATTTTAATAGGAGGTGTGTGTGTGTGTCTGTCTGTGTGTTCTGTTCACTTCAGGTCTTCTCATCCATTAGCAGATGAGAACAGTAATTTCACACCGGCCTGGCCAGGCTAATTCTCAGGATCCACACTCGGTTTGGGGAGAAGTGTATGTGCATGTGGACCCACAAAGCACAATGCGCAGCTGTGTGTTTCTTTGCAGAGAACTGTAAAGCAAAAATATGTGTGCAGTTTTGTAGCACCTGTGCATAGTTGCATGTCTTTTTTTTTTTTTAGTGTGTGTGTGTCTGTGTATAGGTGTGTTTTAGTATGCGTGTGCTTGTGGTATGCGTTCAAGAGTGCACGCAAATGCCTCGGTGTTTTCCAGGTAAGAGAGTTCCCCTGCTCACTGACTCGTTGTGATTCCTATAATTGGGTCCCGTTTGATTTTTGCCGACCAGCACCCCAACCACCTCTGCCTCCCCCTTCTCCTCCATCACCCCCCCTTTTCCTCCTCTTCTCCGGCAGTGGAGAGGACTCCTGGGTCTCTGCTGTTGTGACCTGTGGGTGTTGTCATCCACTCACATCTGCTGTCTTTCTTCTGATCCTGACTCGACTGCATTCATGTCCATCATGTCCTCCTTTCGTTATTAATTTGATTTTTTTTTTTCCCCCTGTTTGGCATTAGTGAACAGAAGAAAGCCCTCTGGCTGAACCGTGGTGTGGGTAAAGGTTCCTAAAAAGGACAAACGCACTGTGCAAGTTACTCTTGCTAATTATTAAAAAAACAAAACAAAAAACAGACTGCTTGTTACCGGACTGTTTACAAATACTAGACATGTGGAAAGGTGAACTTTCTTTCTTCCTTCCTTCCTTCCTTCCTTCCTTCCTTCCTTCCTTCCTTCACTTGTGACCAAAACAAAGCCCCTCTGGCTGAACCTTGGCATGTGTAAAGGTTCCTTAAAAGGAAAAACACATTTTATTTCTTCTATTTCACTATCACTGGTTACTTGTTACCTGGCTGTTGGGCCTAATTTCAAGACAACTGCAAAGGTGTATGCATTTCATTCAAGTAATTATAAAATATAATGTCCTCTCCAAAGGCCCATTACATCAGGTTCCTTGTTACTGGGCTGTTTCCAACAGGTAGAAAGGTGAGCCTTTGATGCTTGGCACACTGAGAGCCAACTAATCACAACAATTTGTGCTAATGGTTGTTCTCATCATTAAGTAGTATGAGCTAAAGGTGCTTATTATTTAGCTCTAATAACATCAGCACAGGTATTGCTGTTTTTTTGGTTTTTTTTAGCATTATCAGAATATATTCACTATAATTACTGCTCTCCTTTTCATAAACTTGCATAATCCTGAAA
>JAMQGT020005244.1:0-19355 GCA_024447675.2 Pterophyllum scalare
GTAGTATGTAGAATTGTTACAGTATATTGTATAGTGTATGGCAAAACTGTAAATGGCTCCAGTTTCATGAGTAAATTTTAGTATTTGCTATGGGAGGAAGTGGGAAATGTATTTCTGGATGTATAAACTGTTTTGGTAAATTAAGAGAGACGTACAGTATTGTTAATGCAAAAATAAAAAAAGAAGTAAAATATGTCAGGGTTGCATGACCAGATTCCAATCAACGATTGCATAAGCATAGCTTATAGCTGCAGAAAGGTTTCGTCCTTGACCAGTAAAAGGGAAGTTTGTGGCTATTTGCCTTTGGTATGTTTGGTTATTTCCAGAGTGGCTAAAATTGTTAAAGCCTAGACATTACCACCAAACACTAATCCCACAATGTTTTGATGCTTTTTACAGATGAACTACCACCTCCCCATGTAAAAAACGATGCTCTCATCATTTTATTGAGCATAGCAGTGATAATGATTTTCATCGGTGTTGGAGTGCTCACCTATCGACGACGCAAAGGTAACCAGTCACTCAGTTCAGCACAGATCCAGCGTTGTACTGCAGAGAGAATGCCGGGTATTTGTATATGAGAAAATGCAAACCTGGTGAAACGATACATCGTAATTGCAAATAAACCTGTGGCACTGATTGCAGCAGCATGCATAAGAAATGAATGTTTGTAGATTTGCATAAAAACAACAGTTATACCAAACAACAGAAACTGTGCAAGATATTTAAGAAAAATAGATTATATACTGTACGTTGCAGTCCGTCATCTCACAAAACCTGTAATGCAACATGAGGGTGCGGTTAATGCAAGTCCCTGTGGCACAAAAAAAACTGACAGGATATTTATCACCTCACTGCAAGCACACACTCTGGTTTCATTTTAGGCATTTAGGTAAGAACTTTTGAACAACACTATTATAACACTATTATAACTTTAATGTCCAACCAGAACTGGAACTCTGTAGTCTCGCCCCAAAGAATTTACAGATATGCAGAATTCATTACTCAGCATTGCAAATGTAGCTTTCCTGTGTCAAAGGCATGGCAGCTCTGACTCTGTGCCATGTGAGCAAAAACAAACAAACAAAGAAAGCAGCTCAATGATTCCCATGAACACTGTTGACACTTTAGGTCACACAGGCACGGAAAAGAGGAAGTATCAGTGAAACGTTTCAGCAGGTTCTTGTCTGAGTTGGCACTTTAATGCCTGTGATTTGAATTTTGCTGGAAATTCACCAGCATGTGACCGGCAAGGTATTTTTTTCTTCGTGTGACCATGACTTAGCTTTTTTACAGGCTAATGTGTTTCGTAACTATCGGACCAACTTTTTGTGGGAAACACCCTGCTTGGTTTTGGTTTATGTACAAGGGGAATTCAAAGCTAATTGTAACTGCATGGGTGGTTTTTCAGCACGCTTTTGTATTATCGTCCAAACACCTTGCTCAGTTCACTGGTAGACTTATTACACATATTTCCACAGATGAGTGTGTGAATGTGTTAAGATGTTTTGCTTCAGTTACAGAAATGTTATCAAGAAGGCAACGAACTTTATTGCAGTGTTTTCATATGAGCATATTAGATACATATCATATAATTTACAAGAGAAAATATTGGACATGTTGCTGAATAACTGAAAAAGTGAAATAACTTCAAAGCCAAAACATTAAAATCATAATCGATTATAACACCATCATACTACATCACTACATATATGGAAGCATAGCACCATTCTGTCAAATGTAAAGCAAATTAAAGACTGTATGATGTTCCAAACCAAACCTAATGAATTCCATCATTCCATGTATCCATACTTAAAGACTACATCAATTACTGTACCAGTGCATTGCATTAAAATGCAGTTTTTTTGTTATAGGATCCAGCTCTCCCAGCACTCCCAGCACCAGGAACCTCCTGGAAAGTGCTGCTCCCACGACTGCTTCCTGTGAGTTTAACAGTTTTATTTTTATTACCATTTTACTGTTGAATCCAAGTGCTAAGTGCTTCAGTACCTATGGAAATATTTCTGCCCTCTGTGTTATATTTCTAACAATGCTGTTTCCTGCTGTTAGGTCAGAAAAGAGATGATGACTATGAGAACAAGAGAACTATTTATAATGAAAGTAAGTAGCTCATCAAATTGAGAAGTATAGTTTACATGAATTATGTTCCACTAAAAAAAATTCTTCAGCAAATGACTGACTGGATTTCTTGTTGTCCCCAGGTCACGCAGAGGAAAATCTGGGGTTGTATGTGAAACAATATTATTCCGAAATCTTTCTCAGTGCAGAGCTGAGAAGACAGTGTGGGGCTTTCAGTGCGGAGGAGCTACCTCATAGGCTGCATAACAAGTGAGTCATAAATGCATTTCCAAAGCGATTGCAAAAATAGCAGATGATGCACTTTCTAATGTCATTTCCCATACATGGACCAAAAAAAAAAAATCATTCTTCTTTCAAAGAAAATCACGTACAATGAATCCTCTGTTCATTCGCCTGCAACCAAGCAGGATTTTGGAGAGCTGTATGGCATCCCACACGGAATAACATTAGGCCCCATAATCATCTCATTGTATATGGTATATATGAACTCCCTAAAGCCAACAAAGTGGATCTATTTGCAGAGTACTTTTGTTCTACTAGTTGCTGGTGCTTCTAAATAGTAACGGAATCCTCTATGAATCTACAGTAATAGATAGCATATTTAAAATATTTAGATATATTTTAGGGGTCTGAATGAAGAAAAGTTTATGGTCACAAGGAGTTTACTGTTTGGAATTAAACAAAATGTATGCTGTTTATTCATCCAAAACTTATATTACTTACAGATTTAACACTGAAAAAAATATCATGTTCAAACAGTCCATGTGGCAGTTAAAAACATAGGCACATCTGTACCATAAAATACTAAAAGGTCGAGGCAAGGCTTTTTTATTTTTGTTGTTCCTTTTTTTTTCAAAACCTACATATGTGTTTGTGCACAATACTTCCACTCATTTAATGCTAATTTATGATAGCCATATTAATATCAGTGGACCGTCAGTCCATCCAAGACTGCAGTCCTGATCACCGATGCAGTGGTTGGTGAGTGAGAGCTTGTGACCCAACTGTAGAAGCAATTTTTTACGTAGCCTTTCAATGGACCTGAACAAATGCAAATGTCATTATGCAAAAGTTAATTGTGAAGCAAAAGATAAAAAAATATCAGGCACTCTGTAATAGGCACAGGGTTTTGAAAAATGAATTTAACCTCAGACATACTAAACTAGGAGTTCTCCATTCCTGAAAACATAGACATATATACGTAGACGCCTCGTTGACTGGGTTGGCCCGCTGATTTGATGTAACTGTGTGTCCACCATATTGGAGGAGGCAAAGCTGCGCTGTGAACTAATACAAGTGAATGGACTGAACTTCATAAAGTGCCTTTCTACAAAGTTATTTAAGTTAATGCGTTCATTCACACATTCAAATATGCACTAATATACACTGGGAAACTTTTCGGCACAAAAAAATAATTTTGTTTTCAAACTGTTAGAATGGCCAAATACGACCAAAAACAATTGGTAAAAACTGTAAAATGGTTTGAAAAACTCCACACAGCACCAGAGTGCAGCATCTCTCTCATGCTATGTTGGTCGCTTTTGCCCCCTCTGATATGGCGGCGACGTTGACATACGAGTCAGCGCTCAATGCGGTGTCTAGGTATATATGTCAATGCCAGAAAACACAAGTCAGCAGGATGAAAAGAACAGATTTTGTAAAATATGAAAAGTCTATGTTGACATAGACCCTCTCTAACTTCCAAGCAATTGGTACGTTTTTTGGGCTTGTGCTGAGTTTGCAATCTGAATCTTGCTTCTTTTATTTTCAGTGATGGCCACCCTGTGGATCTCCTTGCTTTACTCCCGGAAGTTGATGAGACACATTTCCTTGAGGGACCTCCAGGAAGCGGGAAAACAACTGTAGCCCACATCCTGATCTCATCCTGGACTGAAGGGCCCACACACACCCTCTCTAACTTCCTCGATCTCAGCGGACTTCATCTTCTCTTATATGTTGACTGCAGCACCTTAAAGGCTGACTTATTTCAGGAGATAAGAACTCAGCTTTCTCTCACTGAAAAGATATCAACAGAAGAGCTGAAGACAGTCTTAAACAGGACCAGCCAGGCTCTGCTCTTGTTGGATGGTTACAAAGAAGGAAACCAATCTCTTGATGATTCATTAATGAAGTTTCTACATGAAAAAGCAGGTTGCAGGGTGCTGGTCATGGCCAGCCCAGGAGACTGCCCTGTGCTTAGGCAAACAGTTGGGACTGAAGGAATTCGAAAGCTCCAAATGCAAACTGCAAAGTACTGAGTTTAAAAAAGTTTCTGACCAACAAAAACATTGTATATATGTAAAATATTTAACAATTAATGTGTGTGTGTGTGTGTGCGCGTGTGTCTGTGAAAGAGAGAGAGAGAGAGAGAGAGAGACATGTTTACATTGAGCCCAAAAATGCTGCACAATGTATTGAATTCAGTGATACAAATAATGATTTTGTATTCTTTATTGTCCTGATTGTCACTTTGATTACAGATATAATGTGCACTCAATTTTCTTTCTTTTAAAAAAGAAAAAAGTACATCATCACTACTAGAAAAGCTTAACAGTAAGAGCTATAATCAGAAATTGTATCATCTGTGAAGCGCAGAAAAGTGACTTCAACTGCGCTTAAACGCTTTCTTTCAGTACATGTAACAGTTCCAACACAGCAGGTTTCTGTTTTAGTGGTGCAAGTGCACGAGAAAGAGAAAGGTCAGGGTTAGGGGCATCAGCTAGACTGCAAGCAAAGCAGCAACAGCGTCTCTCTGGTGCTAAGAGTAAGAGGAAGCAACTCTTTCAGTGTTCCAGGCAAGAGAGAACGCTTATTCTGGTAACACTGAATTTTAAAAAAATGGGTCATTTGTAAAAAACAAAAATTAATTTGGTAGGTTCTTCATTTTCTGGAAAAGCTTGCATCTTGACCGAAGTTCAGTTGGCACTGTGCACATTGTCCTTCAGCCCTAGTCTGTTACACTGGTTGTCTTTAAAACAGGCAGCATCAACTTTTGCTAAATTGATGAATGTGTGGTTTTTCGCTATAGCTGGTGACAAAAAAAAAAAATGCTGCAAGTCAGCAGTAAACATGTTGTTCTGTCTTTTAATAAATGCATAGAAAGACACAGACATTTGCCTGATAAATAGAGAAGTGAAAGGCTGCATGGTTTTGAAAAGAGAATGATTTTCAAATAATTTGGTTACATGGTTACCCCCTAGATGTATGATGAGCACTGCAACAAATTAGATGGGAAAATATTCTGCCAAAAATAGTTTGCTAGGTTCAAATAATTACAGAATTGAAATGTGATTAAAAAAACAGGGACCTCCATTAGTTGCTGCAGGATAGATGTGTTTGAAGAAAACTAAAAAGGAGTCTGAAACCACCAAAACTTGTCCTACTGTTGTTGTTGGCTTGATTTAATAATTAGGCAAGAAGAACATCAGTTGGGGGAGGTGTCCGAGGTGCAACGCTTCTAGAAGCCATTCCTGTCATTTAGCATCCATACTGTAACACTTCTGGACAGTTATCTAGGGCAAGAATTTTGAAGCCTCACTCTAAACAAATGATGACACAGAACCTGTTTACAACCTGACTTTTCCCACTTTCCCGTTCCACTTCACTATATACACACACTTCTACTACACATGTTACACCACATTACATCACATTTTAGGTTCATTATAGGTTCAGTCCAGAATAGGACACAGTAGGCTAAATTAAAAAGAAATTTAAAAAAAACAGGAAGTACAATTACATGTGTTTTTGCTGTGATAACGAGCCCCATAACCACACAGCTGAAACTGCATCTCCTTTGCATGCCTCAGTGCAAAAACATAACGGGCTCACGTTTTCTTATTTTCCCCTCCATCTGGCAGTTGATACTCTCGCTCGTACCCACAGAAATCCAATAGAAATAGGAGAACCTGCTGGAAAGAACACCGTCTCAGCAGCACTTTGTTTTTGTTTTTTGGTAGAAGGCCAAGATGGATGTCTGGAGTTTGTCAAATGGCATTTAAAACACTCTTGAGAACCAGATAGAACTTTTTTCTAAGACCAAAATTAAAATATTTGTGCAGAACTTCCAACACTGTACCAGGCCCTGCTCATTAGCTGGCTAATACCATTCCAATGGTAAGGCACGGTGGAGGCGGCACCATGTAATGGGGTTGCTTCTCAGTAGAAAGGACAGTGATAATGGTTGGAAAGAGTGGATGCAACCTGTTCAGCCATCTGCTTATCTTTCAACACAAGTCTCTGACTGTTCTTGAGTATTTGACCCAAAGCCTAAACCTTTACCCCCAGAGAACAAACAAAAACATTGACGTGCCCACCTCCAAGCTTTGCGCTTACACAGTTTGGTTTAAATTCTTCACTATTTTTTCCAGTACAAACTTCAGTTAGTTCTGTGTGGAAAATAGCACACAAATCCAGAGACATCTTTTCTTAAGTAAATATAATCCCAGCTAATTCCTGGAGTTTATAAAAAATATTCTTGTGGATAACTCCCTCTTTATAGCCACACTCACTGATCCCAGTGGAGCTGATTAACTCTGAATAATCTTTCAAGCCATCCTTTCTCATATGAATGTCACACAGTTTTTAGATTAAACTTTTCTGTTGACAGTATATCCACTATGAAGTGATTTTTTTTTTTTTTTTTTGCTTGTGTTTTTGCATACTCTCTGTGCAAATAATAATTTCTTTTTGTCACCTTTTCTCTGTGCTCACTTCATGTTTCTGCCACTTTTGAAACTAACCAGTTCCACTGTAATTTACAGTGGATTTCTGTGGATTTTCTTTTATTTTATGTGTGTGTTTCACTCCACAAACAGATCACGTAAAGACAGATAACAGAGAATCCACACATTCTGACGTAAGGGTGAGCCTTCTGCAAGAAACTGAGGGGTGCTGAGTGGGATCTTGGAGGCTGAGGTTATGGTTCCCTGGATAAATCTGGCAGCTTGATTGGAGCACAGGAATTATCCAAAGAGAAGCTTCTTTAATACAAAATCAGGGGGGAACTTAAGTTAGAAATTTGCATAACAACATAACACAAATCATTACTTACCATCAGACCCTAGCCAATCCTTGTGTTATTGAAGTTACTACGACTAATTCATCACATTGTTGTCAGGCTACAGATATTTAATAAAGTCAAAGGGAGGAATCTGAGTCACAGCCCTCTGCAGGCAAGTTTTTCTGCAAAATCTGAACAGCTGAACAAGTCTGAATCTTACAATATCCTGTTCAAAATTATTCTTTTGCTAACTCAGGTCTGTCTGAGCCACAATATGATCGTGAAAAACATTTTAGCATGTCTGAAGGGTAGTAAATGTAAAAGACAAATATATTTAAAGATTTGAAACTAACTAAACTAATTTTAAACTAAAGTGTTTTAGATGTCTTCTTTCACAAATATAAAAAAACACGCCATGACAAGATACATGTGGGATGATTGCAGAGCTGTGTGTATGCAAACTGCTGAGTTTACACACACACACACACACACACACACACACACACACACACACACACACACACACACACACACACACACACACACACACACACACACGCGCACATGCACACAGCTGCATGGAGAGGTTTTTGGTTCTACTTGCAGATTTCATCATCAACTGATCTAAAGACTAAAAACCATACACACTATAACACTCAGTGTAAAGAGTAACTTGGCTACCTGCAATACATCTACATGCATCCCGTGAACCTCAGTAAATCATGTTTATAGGATTCACTCAAATATTTTTCTCCCAAAATTGTGCAGTGTGAAAGGGAAGGTCCCACATACGCAATGAGGTCAGCTGCGAAGAACTGCTGACATGCCTTTCACATAAAAGCATATCAATGAACTTCTTTAGAAATGCCAGACAGCAGAAAATAAGGTGGCTTTGTGGAGAGGAAGACTCAAAATGATTCAAGATGCAGCAGGGAGATAACGCAAACAAAACACGGGTTTTGATTGCTGATTAAATAAATCCAAAAACACAAAGTCCAAATAAACCCATAAAATCCAAAACGGTAAAGACTTGGAGCCAGAGAAGGGAACTGAGCAGCACAAGAGGGAACAGAAACAGACAATGTGCTAAATGTGAAAGGGAGGACTGATTTATATATAACCTATACTTTGGGCTAATTGGGAACAAGAAACAAGAGGGGAGCGAGATGTAGGTGTAAGCAATGAAGACAATCAGACACTCAAGAAGTCAGAACCGAAAAAAGGCACTAGAGACAACTAACTATTAAAATAAAACAGGAGTCGAGCTAAAAGATATACACTAAACACAGACAACAGAGAGGAAACAAACTAATACAGGGGGAACGGTGGGGAGGAATCAGACAGAAACCAAAAAATCCCAGTCCCAACAATGATAAAGCCAAAGCAGGAAGTCAAAACTTAAACTAAAGCAGCAGTAAAGAAACAGAAACCAACATGAACCAAGACTGCAAACCACAAAAACAACAAATCCCAGAGACCATCACAGACAGGAGTTTTTCAAAGCCAAAAGAGGGTTTTGCCCTGACAGTAAATAACAGTAAATGTGCCCCAATAGTTGAATAAATATTAGACTTATTTTCTTTGTGATCAGAAACACAAATCCAAATAAATGCCAAATTTACTTGAAATCAGATATATATCTGTAAACAACACAACATTTGCTGCTTGCAGAAGTGCATATGGCGATTTGATGTCAGTGTTGTTTTCATACCTTGTCAAATTGCCCCAACCATAAAGAATACTGCTTTAAATACATGTTATTGCTGTTTGTGTATTACAGTAGCAATTGTATTATACTGCCATTTATCTCTTCTTCTAGCCCATAAACATTATATTGCTGCTCAACAATCAGTAACTTTTGTGGTAGACATAATTTCATAAAAGTGTTGACATGCTTGTAAATTATGATATTTTTATGTATTATTAGATAAAAGCAAACCTAAAGTATTGAATTTAAGGACGGTACCTGCACACTGTGCTTTTGCAGTTACTGAAAAATAATAAATGCTGACTAGACTGGACAGTAAACACACCTATGATTATTACACATCATCATATTTCATTACCGTGTTTTTATCAGAAGCTGCCTGGAAATAATTTGAGAACAACTTCCTCCACAATCTTAATCACCGATTCAGAATCTGCTTGCTCATTGTGTTGTAAGCCACAGACTTTCTGTTTCCCGCAGCACATTCATGCCTTTGCTTTGTTCACTGGAACTGCTGGAAATTTCATTACATTTGCCTCCGACAGAACTTCATCAGTCAGCGTGAAGTGAAGACGAGGGAAAGCACTCAGTTCCATAAAGAGTGTTACTGATTTTTCTTAATCATTACATTTTATTCTTCAGGAAGTGTGTACCCATTTACAGTCAGTATACAACTCTCTACTGACTCCCATCAAAAAGTTCATCCACAAATCCATAAAGTCTCATTCTTCTAGACTAACTAAGAGCATATAATCAAAGCAGTCTCATCACACTTTCACAAATGCCAGGGCTCAGGTTCATTTAGTCAAGATGCCTTTGCCACAGCTGCACAAGCTTTTTCATATTTTATTGTTCTTAAGAAATCTGAATTTATGGGAAGTGTGTTGCGATATTTTGGAGAAGGCTACT
This sequence comes from Pterophyllum scalare, assembly GCA_024447675.2. NCBI lineage: Eukaryota > Metazoa > Chordata > Actinopteri > Cichliformes > Cichlidae > Pterophyllum > Pterophyllum scalare. The sequence goes on from JAMQGT020005244.1 coordinate 9,720, forward strand.
ATTTGAAATACACCGCTGGACAGACGAGAAGTGGTTAATGATGCAAGAGGGGGTTCTTCTGAGTGTTAACTAAATGTTCTTTTCCCCACCACACAAATGGAGCTGATAGGTGCTCTCCATCAGCTCGAAGCCTCCCTTCACATCGACTCTTGTATTTTATGGCTTTAGTCAGAATGTTTTCTTAAAGACTTTTGAGTTCTAATTAAGCTGAACATGGAGTGCAAATCAAAACTAAGGAACAGAGTGCTTACTGGGTATTTACTTTTATGGGATTTCTGCTCATTTAATCAGTGTTTACAAGCACATTGGTCCATCTATTAAAATTTAATTACTGTAGAATCCATACATAACTGCTGCGGTTATTTTTTAAAAAAAAAGTCCCTCTTAAAATGCCAGGTTTTTGTAAAAAGATGAAATGTAAAAAACAAACAAACAAGAGAAATCATCTCAGAACATCTTCCACATTCAATGTGTCCTATAACCTTTACAGTTCAACGGAAAAACAAACCAAAATCTTTCAGTTTACTTTCCAGCAGGAGTTTCCTGACTTTAACTTAATTGCAGCAAAAACCACAAAGAGCTTACTTAAGCATTAAAGGGATTAGTCAGGAGAGAGGATACAAAAGAATTCCCAGACATGACCTATTCCATGGAATACAAAAAACGATGAAAACATTGGCACAATACAGCACATTACCAAGAACTGGAAAAGCCCATCCCAAACTGATGAAAACACAATGAAAACTGGGGAGGGAGGCTGCCAAGGGGCCTACTGCAACATTAAAAGAGCTGCAGGAATTTCTGGCAAGAACTGGTCACGTTCTACATGTGACAACAATCTTCATATTCTTCATATACAGCTGGGCTGCAGGATAGAGTGGCAGGATGAAACATCAGAGTCTAAATGTAGAAACAGAATACATCAAGTCACTAAAAAGCATGTTGGAAAATGTGTCTGATGAGACTGTGGTATGTTTGGCATGAAAACAACACCGAACATCACCAAATGAACATCATACTTATGCTGAAGCACGGTGGTGGCTGCTTTTTCAGCTGGAACTGAGGCTTCAGTCAAGGTGGGGTGAATTGTGACACAAAACCTTCAGGCAGAAAGCTGATGCTGAAGAGAAGTTGGACCTTTTTAGCAAAGCATGCCCGAAAAACATCTGTGCGGTGACCTGGGGAGGGCTGTGCACTGGGAACACCCTCACCATCTGACAGATTTGGAGCACTTCTTAAAGTAAAAGAGGGCAATTGCTGCAAAGTTAAGATGTGGCATGCTGATAGACTACATCCCCAAACCGACTGAATGCTTTATTAAAAATCAAAATGTGCTTCAACAAAGTGTTTTAAGGATGTGTATATTTATGCAAACAGGTAATTGTAATTTATTTTTATTCTCCCCTCCATAAAAGCTTTTGTTTTTTAAATTAAGTTAGAAGTCACATTATAGGTGGAGAAATTATTTATCTTGATCTCACTTTTTTCATAAAAAAGGCACCTTTTTCTATCCACTGTGCATGATAGTTTCACTAGATGGTGCCCTTGTACTTCTCACGGAGGCTCACTGTGAGAGGTGTGGACGTGGTCTGTTAATGAAGCCGTGAAATTAGATTTACTTATGTGGCTAATCTTGGTTTCAAAGGGTGACAAAGCAGGAAAACACAAGCAGAAGACACAGAAAAAAGCAACATTTGCTGGCATTTTATAAGCAGGGAATGATTTTATAGCTTCTTTTCTCCTGTCTTATCTCCACAGCTGTTAGATAGGTGTTCTGGCTCAAAGTGATTTATCTCCTTAGAGAGCCTGATGTTTGCCAGAAACGTGCAGAGATTGACTTAACGACAGTCATCGATCAAACTGTTTCGACTGTAAATGTAATACTCATGCACTGAATTCCATGGAAAGGACCACAAAAATATCAAAATAGTGCACAAACATTTGAGTACCACTGTTAAACATTTGTTTTTATGCCTTTAGGTTCGAGGCATATCGAGGCAAAGCTACTGAAAAGTCATCACTTGCCGATAATACTACAGATCCATTGCTTCATCCAGCTGTCCCAGAAAATTCTCATCACTGATTCAATCCAAGAAAAAAGCCTCGCCCCGAAACTAAACTTCCCAGCTCTGCCGAAGCTACACTCCACATCACAACATCCCGCCTCACAACAGAGCCACAAACCGCACACTCAAAACGAGAGTTAACCCCCATCAAAAAGTATGATCTCCTTCATGTGTGCTCCCCCTCCCCTTCCGCACTTCCTCCCTCAGTGTCAAGCTCTCAGACCAACAAAGCTTCATCATTTGGTAATTAATATTCTAGGAAAGAGGGGAGCATCAGGAAACAATTATTCAATAATGTATGAATGTAAATGCACACTGCCTCTACACAAAAACACACACACACACACTCACATGTGTGCACGAGCACATATACATCACTGTGATCGACTCTTCCTCTATTCCAAGATCAGATTACCTTCATACATTTAATACAACTGGAGTGAAAGCAATGAATGTGCTGGCTTACACACAAACGCACAGATTTGGCTGTAATGGGTGTTCTCATGCAGACACAAAAATCCAGCACGGAGCAGGTTTTAGAAGCTCTCCTGAGCTGATCAGCTTTGTTTGCGAATGTGCTCCTGCATCTTCGTTTATCACGTTAAAAACACACACAAAAAAGGTCAGCATACTGTGAGATCAGCACGGTGCGTTTTGGGCCTGTGCAGATTCACCAGGATTTTGTATTTTTAAGATCAGTGCATACACTGTGAAGAAGAAAAAATTTGGATAAATATGGTATAATATGGCAAGATGGCAAGCATGAAGACAATATACTTGCCGCTACTTATGGTCCTGGATATTAGGGAGGCCCAAAGAATAAACATAAATATATTTTTTAAAAACAAACAAACAAATAGTTTAGACATAGTGTTGAACTGGTTTGAAGTTGAAAGTTGTCACACAAACAAATCTCTCTTAAATTGACCAAACTTGCACTAAAAATATGTTTTTAGACGCATTAAATAAAGAACAGTGAAAGAGGTCAACCAGCCCCCAGATCTCAAGTATCAAATTTCTATTAATTTGGCAGTGAAATGGATGCATACACAGCACTGTGGGTTCATTATCATTGCAAATAGGTCACAGGTTTGATTGCCACATCGGCTTTAAGCTCTGGACACATACTTGCACATAAAAGGTCACTTAAAAGCTAAATCAAGGGCAAGGTGGTTAATAATGCATGCTGATGTGCCAAAAAGGAAAAAAAGAAAGAAAGAAAGAAAAAAAAGATGCCACTGGGGTTTTTGTGGTCCATTCTGAATCCTTGCTGGAGTCCAGCCACACAACTCCAGTCAATATCCACATACTCTCTCTGCTGGCACTGACCCAGTCTGTTTGGTAATTGGGATCAGATGAGTGGCAGCAACAGCGGAGCGACCTGGGTTCCTCCAGGACCTGCGGTAACCTGGAAGCATTTATTTTATGGAAAAGATGTTTAGTTAAAGTGCAGCACTGCAGCCTACAGCCCAGCCCCTCTAATGACCCTCCAGCTCTCTTGCCCAGGCCTGGAGACAGAGTCCTGTGATGGATATGACTGGTGAAACAGGCGCACGCACGCACACGCACACACACACACAAACATACACACACACGCGCTTCCAACACTGCGCAATGTGATGGATATGACTGGTGAAAGCTCTGAACACTGCTTCCTGAGTTCTTCACTTCCTTCCTCACAGGCCTCAGTCAGCCAAGCTGAGCCTGGTTTCACTAGACTAGGGCTGGATTGAGTTGCAGATTAACAGGCTTCCTGTCCAGTCCGTTGGCCGCGTTCATCTGCTTTCCCTACCGGTCACTTTTATTGATGACCAAGCAGTGACGTTATTGAGGATGAATGGGTCTCTTCAGGATGGATGAGATCCTGGAGGCTGGCCGGGCGTGTGGAGAGAAAGTTTCTAACCGTGTGACCAGTATCTGTTACACTTTTACCATCCCTCGTTATTTCTTCCATATATGCTTTGTCTTGAGGATTTATGTAGTACAAAGTGTGACAGTTTTCGCAATCAGCAAATAAAAAGACTAAATGTGTTTTGCAATTCATTGCAACACAATCTTTGCTGAGCCTTACATCTTAAAAATGTCTTGAAACAGAAAAATTGGAATGCAGGCCCGATATCCCAGTGCATGGTATTTTGATACAAGTTTTCTTTGTTATAATTTGCATAATTCTGAAAAGTCTTGCACAATTTGTTTAAAATATTCGCTCTGCACAATGCCAGATATTTTTGGTTTATTTTACCATGACAAAATGTGCTTTGATGGCCTCAGTGACAGATGAGTTACTCTTTAATAAACACAGCCTTTTGTGAGGGTTATTTTAGCTGTTGTAGATATAGTACAAGATGCTTTTGTACCATAGTTGGCTATAGACAAGGCTCTATTAATCTTTGCATTTGAAAAGGTTATTTTTATTTTGACAACATTGTCAAAAAGTTTTTTCCCCCTGTGCTTTCTATTAAAGACTTATATACAGATATTTTTGTAAACCAAATCCATTGCCATTCGCTCCACCTTCTAATCAGTACAAGCCTCCAACACCACCCACCCCACACCTCTCATCCCTCTCACTCGTTCTCCCTCTCTCTCTCCTGCTGGCAGCCGCTGATTACTCTTGTCTCCTGGGGGAAGGCTTAAACTCCTCAGAGATAGTAATATCGAGGGCACTACTGGCTAGTCACTTCAGATCAGGGCGGGGGGAGGAAATGGCGACGGACATAAAGCTAAATATATAATTCCTCCCATGCCGGTAATCACGATGTCCAGACGATTTGAAATGACAGTTTAACCACTTTAGACTGAGGCACGCTTTGTTCAGATTTAAGAACCAGGAGGTGTGTGTGTGTGTGTGTGTGTGTGTGTGTGCCGGAACGTCTGGTTGGTGCCTATGATGGTTGGGGAGCCTCCTCGTGACTGTAGTAGCTATCCAAAGAGGCCCCGTGTGGTCCTCTCTAAACGCACTGAGGGGGTGGGGCAGCGGCCGTTCCATTGAGTTAAAATGGCTTGCAGACCAGACAGGAGCAATTCTGTGAATGACTGACGTGCCAACAGCTCCGGAAGGAAACACTCTCACTACCCAGTATTAGTTTACGTGATTATTAGGATATCCAGCTTCCTCCTAAAATGGTCGATCATTTCCCTGTTAGAGGCAGTAAGAGTGCCCACCTGGATTAGGCCTGAACGTGGTCCACGTGACACCAGGCACAACCAGGCCTCATGCCACACAGCTCAACAATTACACACATAAATATTAATAGGCTAATATGCACAGATTCTTTTCCTCAGAGCCTGTTAGTACATCCCTGAAAGGGTCAGAGATACTCTAATTCATTTAAATTTTAAGCTCAATTTGCATATGCAGGGATTTTTGTTCCAAACAGGCTCTCGTTTCCCCATCATCACATCGCAAGAGGAGTCTGCATTTTGTATTCATGCTCTGATTGGATACTTGATGAGATCTTCAGGGTGGCTTCTCACACTCTGGTGCTCTTCACACTCCAGAGGAGATGAGAAGAGAGAGCGAAGGAGAGAGAGGGGAGAAGAAGAAGGAGATGAGAGGTGTGTATGTGGGATCAATCCAATTCTGTCTGTGTTGAAGTGGTCAGCGCTGTCATCGCCCAACTCCACGTCCTCTTCATCGGTTTAGCCACTGCAGAAGCGCCACGACTCGGGGTGTAATCAGAGGCAGCACAAGAGGAGGAGAGCGGGCAGAGAGACACCATATAATACAGAGTCCTACTCCCTTCTGAGACATACATGGGCTATACAAGATAAACACGAAGTCTAATACAAATTCATATTACACTATTGTCACAATATTCCCTCAGAAGGGATGAATAATGCAGTACAGAAATCTGCATGAAGGGTGAGAGAGAAAGAAGAGGAATGAGACAGATGTTCATTTTTCCAGTGTGTGCACCAAAGCCTTTCAGTCTTGCACACTGGCTTCATTTTACTTGCACTATATGTGCTTTAAGTGGATCCCCAAGTGCATTTTTATGCTTCAGGTCTGTTTTCCTGTGATTAAAATAATTGTATACTGGGCTACGAGTGCTGCCAAATGCGGGTGACCTACAACTCAATACTGAGCCCGAACACTTCCTGCGTAGACACAGACAGAGGACTGAAGCTGCTGCTCTGCTAACACATGCCACTCACACTATGCCTCCTCCTCAGACACAAAAGTTTTAAAATCAACTTGATCAATTTTTCTTGCAAATAATCCTTGAGCACTAAAATATACCTCAGAAGTTTTTCTTCACACTCTCGTGGTCTGGTACAGGGGCACCTTTACCTCAGGGGTGCTATTATTACATCTAATTAAAGAACTGAGTGGAACTGAACACATTTAAATGATAAAAATAACTGCAAAAAAAGAATACTTCTGCTTAAAAAGCATACTAAAACTACAGCCAGGAGTGAGTCTCTCCACTCGGCAAGCATCTTGAAATGCCTGTGGGCACCTACCTAGGTAGTTAATTTGAAGCAATATTTAAATAAATATTGATTTCAGTGGTCACTGGCCACACAGAAGGCTCGATGTCCAGTTTTACCCCTCACTAGTTACACAAGCATCTTTGCTGAAATTCTGCTGCAGAGTTGAAGATAATTTGAGGGCCGGTCTTAGATAATGTCTCTGTGAATACACGAAGCTAACTAAGAACAATAATAAACAGTTGTGATAATGCTAACAGTGACTAGCATTTATCAATGGTTACAGGGTATAGTAGGTACAAATTGATGGTTGAAAGCAGGCTGCACAAAACCTCCACAAGTCTTTACAACTTTCATTCTTTATACAGTAATTTGTGAAAGCTCATTTATGCCACTGAAATTATTAATTCTTTTTTGCAATCCAGAAATCAAAATATTGATTTATTAACTCAAACTTCTGAGTGAGTTGAAGTTTTGAGATTTTTTTTTTCTGTGGCACAAACAAGCTTCCATAGAACTGGCTGAAAGGTAAGCTAATAGTTATGGACAGTGGAGACATTTTACTAACTGTACTTGAGAGGCATAAAGAAGTACAGATTCAATTTTCAGTCTCAATATGAGAGGTTTTTTCAGTCCATGTAACAGAGCTGCAAGGGTTTCAACAGTTGGATAAAGGTCGTGACCTGCAGCCTTACTGTATGTTAGCAAACTTTGGATTTCCCACTGTATCCGTCACTGATTTTGACCCCTCTGCTGCACCTTTTAATATTTATAAAAGTCACACTTGCAACCAATGTGCAAAAAAAAAAAAAGTTCTTATTTCAGTTGGAGTAACATTTGTTCCTTGTCCTTGAAAACCTGTGTTGTGAGTAAAAGCAGTGATTTTTGAGTGTGTGCCTGGTTATCTCTTCTTAGGCGCGCCAGCGTCAGATAAAAGCCTCGACTATCAAATCAAACGTTTACTGAACTAATTTAGACTTGTATATTTTTGTGAGGAATCGCCAAAGGACACACCGAAGATACAAAGACAAATCTCTACTGCGCTCTCACTCGCACACAATCACAGTCTCAAGCGCATGCACGCACGTCAAAAGGCGGTGCTAGTAGTAGTAGTAAACATTTGAAAGGAACAGGGGTAATTCACTTGATAAATGTCAACCAAAATGAAGCTATCAGCTGAAAGCAATTTCCTTGTGCTTGCCTGTGTTCTGCGCCAGGGACTTGGGAGATTTTCACCCCTCCATCGATCATGAAGCCTCTGTTTTAGGCCAAGGTACACAATGCCCTCAAATTGCTGACATATGGACCTAGAATCACTACAAAAAACTGCCATTTCCACCCCACCCCTCCTCTGTCCCAACCCAGCCACTCCTCTGCTAAACTCTTGTTTATCTAGTGACTCTGGTCTGTTTAGGCCATTAAAGAAAAGCCACTGAAGGAGATAGAGCATAGGACAAAAATAATAAAGTCACAACCTGCCGCCAGAAACATAGCGTGGCTACCAAAAACCAAAGGTTTGTTACTGTTCCTCAACTCATTTTTAATAAGTCTGAAGGCATTCTGATTAAACATAACTAGTTGGTGCAAAATTGCAGCTCTGTAGTCTTCAATCGACCGTGTGGCTGTGGGACCAAGTGCGTGGGCAAACTTAAAGTAAAGCCTGTCTGACTTGTGGGTTGCCTGTGACCAGTAGCGGAAGAAGCAAAACAAATCGTGATAAAGAGGATGACACCGACCACATAATGGCACGGAAAGTCTGTAGCTGGTGTAAACACCACATACATGAAAGCGGGGAATGTGCGTGTGCGCGCGTGCGTGTGTGTCTCGTCGAGTTTCTGGTTCAAACATATGTTGGTTTCAACAGCTATTGCGCTACAATTCCTGAGTGTAGCTATTTCAAGGCAAAGGCCAAGTGCACAACTTTAAAAGCCTTTTCCTAATGGACAATTGTGGTGCCAGCGCCTGGGGCTCTGTGTGCAGGAAAAGTCCATTATCACTCCAACTAATGGAGGAGGGAGCAACTTCAAACATAAAGTGGGGAAAATGAAAAGAAAACAAGAGAGAACAAGATGACGCACATGGTACAAAGCAGTGTTTCTTTAATGGACTCCATCAATAATGTTACGTTCCCAACTTTATTGTGTTTAAAAGAGAGTAGCCATATTATCAATCCTCAACATGGACAGAAATTAAAGGCCTTTTTTTTTTTGGTTGTTTTTTTCTTCGAGTGCATTTTTTAACAGACTTGGAAATCAATGTGAAACAAATGTTTGGCAGCATCTTAACGGTATCTGTTCGGTCGACTTCTGCGTCTCTGGAACAAACTCCCTCTCGCTCCTGCCACCAAGACAAACCCGCAGCCAGTTTACATTGAGACGGGTGCGCTTGCTTTTATATAAACACACAGCCCCTGTGGCAAAGGGTTTGATTAGGAGGAGGCCCACAAATCCCATTAAAAGTCCATTCGTTGCTTTCTTGGTGTTTGTTTGAAGACAGGAAGAGTAACAAGGGAGGAGGGAGGTGACGGGTAGTCTGTTGTCGTTTTTGTACCAGTTTTTGTTTATGCACTTAGGCAGCCAAACACAGATATCACAACGCAGCAAAAAAGAAGGTCTTACCCAGTGATGTCGGCAGAAGCAAGCCCCCCCCCCCCGCAAAAAAAAAAAACTACCTCCCCTACATGATCCAGACACTATTAGCAGCATGTAAAAAGACATGTTGCTGCTTTTCAGACTGTCCTCCAAATTGACCAGAGAGACAAATAAGTATGACAGTCAGCCTAACAGCTCCTTGGTCTTGGCTGCAAGCTGTTTGTCGATGTCTGTTGCAGTGCTGTCTGCCATTTGCTGAATCTGTGTAGGCAGAGAGAGAGAGAGAGAGAGGTGAAATGAAAGTAAATTTTTCAGCACAGAGGTCTAATAAAGGACGGCAAAGTTCTGCGTAATAAGGCCAGTGTACGCAAAAGTAATCTAAACAAACACACACTTTTTTTTAAATTGAATTTTGGATCTGTATGTATAAAAAACAAAAAAAGAAAAAGAAAAAACAAGAAGGGCACTCAGTAGAGCGCATACCTCGCCCACCCCAAATTTTTTATGTGCTGCAATACACTGCAATAGATACCACCCAATATTGT
>JAMQGT020005245.1:0-12771 GCA_024447675.2 Pterophyllum scalare
CTCCCTTTAAACAGGAAGAAACCTCCAGCAGAACCAGGCTCAGGGAGGGGCAGTCATCTGCTGTGACCGGTTGGGGCTGAGGGGAGAGAGACAGGACAAAAGACATGCTGTGGAAGAGAGACAGAGATTAATAATAATGATTAAATACAGAGTGAAGTATAAACAAGTAAATAAGGTGAATTAGAAGAAACAGTGCATTATGGGACCCCCCTCAGCAGCCTAGGCCTATAGCAGCATAACTAAGGGGTGGTTCAGGGTCATCTGATCCAGCCCTAACTATAAGCTTGATCATAAAGGAAAGTTTTAAGCCTAAGCTTAAAAATAGAGAGGGTGTCTGTCTCTTGAATCCAAGCTGGGAGCTGGTTCCACAGAAGAGGGGCCTGAAAGCTGAAGGCTCTGCCTCCCATTCTACTCTTAATTATCCCTTTAAGAAGCCAATATGGGAGAAATCTGCCAAAGTAATGCCATCCAGAGTAAGTATCTGGTTTGACACCATGCTTCTAAGATTTGTGGGGCCGAGTACAAGAACTTCAGTTTTATCTGAATTTGAAAGCAGGAAATTAGAGGTCATCCAGGCCTTTATGTCTTTAAGACATTCCTGCAGTTTAACTAATTGATGTGTGTCATCTGGCTTCATGAGAGCTCTGTAGAGCCAAGTATTCCTTTCATTTTAATTAGTAATGACTTCATGGATTTCTTTACAAATAAAATTTTAGACATTAGAGGAAAAATTATTCACAGGCATCTCCATGATTTATCTTCATGTTCGGCTGCTTTCAGCACTGCTGGTATTTGTTTAGACTCTTTTGGCTCCAGTTGATCTTTTGGAGTTAACTTCAATAGTTACTTCCTCCAAACCATCAACATGTTTATTAGATCCCATTCCTACTAGACTGTTCAAAGAAGTCTTTCCAATTATTGATGCTTCAATCTTAAATATGATCAATCTGTCTTTATTAGTTGGCTATGTACCACAGGCCTTCAAGGTTCAATTCAGTTAAATTCAATTTTATTTATATAGCGCTAAATCACAACAAACAGTCGTCTCAAGGCGCTTTGTATTGTGGGTAAAGACCCTACAATAACACAGAGAAAACCCAATAGCAAGCACTTGGTGATGGTGGGAAGGAAAAACTCCCTTTTAATGGGAAGAAACCTCCAGCAGAACCAGGCTCAGGGAGGGGCAGTCATCTGCTGTGACCGGTTGGGGCTGAGTGGAGAGAGACAGGACAAAAGACATGCTGTGGAAGAGAGACAGAGATTAATAATAATGATTAAATACAGAGTGAAGTATAAACAAGTAAATAAGGATTAATGAAAAGAAACAGTGCATTATGGGACCCTCTCAGCAGCCTAGGCCTATAGCAGCATAACTGAGGGAGGGTTCAGGGTCTGTTGCTGGTCTGTTGTTTCAGAACAAAAGCTTTTATTTTGATAAAGTATTTTCTATTTACCTATAAACTTTGCCCAATTCTATTTTGGCTTTTAACTAATTAATGATCCAAAGTAAAGGAAAAAAATCACAAAACACTTAAACTTCATGAAAATTCTTCGTAATTATAAAAAAGTATTGGTATTGGTATCAGTATCGGCGATACTGGCTCTGTGTTTACTTGGTATTGATCGATACCAAATCTTGCAGTATCGCACACCACTGCCGTGGGCCTGGAGCGGAGCCGCTGTGTGTGGGTGGGCTGGGTACTGTCCAGAGGGCCAGAACTGAGGAACAGCGTGGGCGGATCGGCTGACTTGAAAGCGAATCCGCCCCAAAATGCTTTGCTATCTGGGTTCTTTCTGTGAATTTTTTTCTTTTGCTATAATGTAGGGGCGATCCACCCTGGACAGTCCCTTTCTTGGCCCCTCACTCTGTCCAGCAATCGCTTGAAAAACTCGCCAAAGTTAAAGTGTAAAAAACACTGATTTAAGTCTTATGTTTTACTAGCTTGCACTTCTTTTATTAACACATTTAAAAATAATGCAAAATATTGTTTATTATCATTATTGACAAAATTACAGAAAATATCAAGAAATTATTGTTAGTGCATGCTGGGGTTGTGCAATATTGACAGATACCTGTCCCACCCTGCTCAGTGTCATGGGCATGACGTATCTTTCCAATATATATCATATTGAAATATATTGTTTTTCAGTGGGCTTATGCACATGAGTCTGAAACAGCGATGCGTCCCAAAAAATGAATATTCAACTTCAACCTTCCAGCATTACTAACAGTTAGGCTCAGAGGACAATGAAGTGGTATGAGGGGGCCACTTCAAGGCTTGGGCCAGCCAGAGAAATTTTCATTTTAGACTTTCCGACTGATTTTATTTCTCCGTTTTCATAAGCAAACTATCCAATCATATATTTTTTATTGTAAAAAAGGTTAAAACTGCCAAACATTTTCAGGCACTTTATGCCAAATTCATGTACTTTTCAAACGTTGAAAGGACAATATTAAAATCCAAGCATTTGCCAGGATTTCCAGCACACGTGCGAACCCTGTCTGAGCTTCCATTATCAGCTGCGTCACATTTTGCATAACAGGAAATAAAGAAAAAAGGTCGTAAAGTGTTTGTGTTTAAAGAGAGCTGACAGTGACTGAGGACATGCAGAGTAGCAGCTCTGACACACTCGAGAGAAATATATATATATATATATATATATATATATATATATATGGATATAAACGTACATATATATATTAGTAATCAAAAACAGAGAACCGGAAACCCCTTCCTGATCCTTACAGATTTTCATCTACTGTTATGTCTCACTGTAATGTTCCTGTAATTCCTGATGTTACCACGCAGCCCTGTGGACTCTGCTCTAATTCTAATGTACATCTGTGGATGCTGAGCTTATTTTATTCATTGTCTGCGTGTCCGCGTTACAAAAGGTTTATGAAGGGACTCTTATTTTGAAAGGCACGGAGATAAGCAGAGCTTTAGAGAAGAAGAAGCAGCAGGAAAAAGAAGGGGAAAAGATGGAGGACAGTACAGCTGACGGTGACACAGTGAATCGGGCCGTTTATGAGGATTGCGTATATAAGCGATCCAGCATCCACGGACAGGTAATTGTATCTGAACAGCTGCGCCCATACGGACAGCGCACACACCTGTCTGACAGACGGACAAAGACGCCGCTGCTGTTACAGAGCTCCGAGACGGAGAGGCGCCATTACTGGCAGTGGCGCAGTGCGCAGGCGCTCACTTTGCAGCTCCAGCCGGTTCGAGCCCCTGTCCCTTTTGTGTCTTTGGGCAAGTCACTTAAACCACATTGCCTAACGGTAGTGCCGGTCTCTGGCTGCATGACCGCAGATGCTCGTCTATGGATGAGTTGTGTGCCTTTCGTTGTGTGCATAATGACACACAATTCCACCTCTGTGCAGAGTCATGAGGGGCTGTGACTGTAGGTTCTCTGCTCACTGACTGATGCTTTCTGCTTTATCTGTCCTTCCTTGTGTTTCCAGATGTTGTCCAGCTGTTCTTCATGTTAGAGCTCCATCCTCCCGGGTCTCAGAGACATGGTTTCTAAGGACCGAGGAGCCTTTGAGCCTGGCAAATGAAATGTCTTCAAGAAGGAGCCCTCTGAGCTCTGCAGCATTCCTGGTAAATATTTCCTGGAGTTTAGAGCTCACCTGGGTGAGCAGGTGCTGCATGTTCTTACTCCATGTGTTCTGCTGCTCTTTGTGAGTCTGTGAGCAGTGGATGGGCACTTTAAAGTGTGCAGTAACGCAAAAGCTGTGCAGCATCCGTCGAAGGCTGCATTTGAAGACCGATTACATCTCAGTGAGGCAACAGAGGCTGTCCAGTTTTGAAGGCTCCTCCAAATGCAGTTGGTGGATGCGTCCTTCTCTTCCTCAGATTTGAAGGATAGGTCAGATGTACCCTTTGTGGCCTACCACATCCCATAATTCATTGTGCAGCAAAATTCAGCCACAGCAATGGTGGAGGAGAGCAGCCAAAAAGTTTGAAATATCACTGTTTCTGTGACACAAAATAAACGTTTAAGATCTTTTCCAGCGAGAATGTAGATGTGTAAACTCAAATATTTTCTCCATTTGTCAAGATGTCACTTAATTGTAGAAGTGCTCCGAGGTTTTCGGAGAGGTCCTTTCCTGCTGCTTCTTTTCCACAGCTGTGGTTTGTGCTGTCACAGCTGCTAGGCGACATGAAATTCGCTGATGAAAGTTGATGAAAGCTAGACCGTCCAGTTTCACAGCCGCTCACTTCCGGCCTTTTGTGGTCTCTGAAAGACCCGGCCTACATAGACCGAGTCCTTTGAAAGGTGCAGCCTTGCAATTTGGACACAGCTCATGTTAGCACATGCAGAAACCTCTTCTTTCCTTTCAGATCATCCTGATCGAAGTCCACCTCACTCTCAGCCTCACCTGTCATCCAGCAGAGTATCTGATAGGCAGTGAGTGCTGTCCTAGGTGTCTTACAGGTAAGAACCAGCTGAAGGATGAGTGCATGTTTTTTCCTCAGCACATAACTCAAATACACAATGAGAAAAGTCTAGTTTGTAATGAACTTGTTGGTTTTGTTTTCATCAGGGAGTCGAGTCAAAACTCACTGTAACGAGTACAGAAGCACTTCCTGTCTGCCCTGTGTGGAAGGAACCTTCACTGATAAACCTAATGGACTGGAACAGTGCACCCCCTGTATGAGCTGTGACTCAGGTACATCTCTGTGACCACTGAGTCAGATTTCAGCTGGGTTATGTTTGCCAGTAATTTCAATCCAAAGCATTAAGGAGGTCTTTTCCCATGAATCATGAATTCAAATTGATCATTTTTCATATTTGCTCAAGAGGCTGAAATGAGTCTCTCCATAGGGCTGGGCGATGTGGACAGAAAGTAATATCTCAATATTTTTTAGCTGAATGGCTATATACGATATATGTCTCGGTATTTTTCCTTCCCAAAGGTATAAACAGAAAGGAACTTCAGAGTCAGAGCTGCATGTCCCAAATGTCACACAGACACTTTTATTAACATTCAGCTGTAGATGCACATGAGAAATTACTGAAAAATAAACTATTCGCATATTTAAATAATAATGCTCCTCAAATAAATGAATGTTTTTTTCCTCTGTAAAAAGACTCACAGCTGTGCTGTTAAAATGTAGATATGCAGAGCAAAAACAGCAAAAGGCTGAGTGATTCTTTACAAAGCCAGTCTGCAGTGAGGTAGAGCAGTGACGTGCAGACAGGTGAGCAGTGCCTCCCCTGACATCATGACAAGTAAAATACTAACAGTGATAAGAGAAAATACATTTGACTGCTCTATAAAACTGTTTTCTGAATTATTTCAACACTTTAATGGTCAAAATCGCAGAATTTTTGCATCGCCTGTTCAAACACATAGAAGAAATGCGGGGTGAGCCAGTGCAGTACTGTGTCTCACCTCTGGTGGCGCTGTGTCACATACAATAAATGAAGCAGGCGGTTGGCGCATGCCCATTGCTGGTGTTTGATTACACATGTGCTACACATGCTGATGTTCCACAGTCTGTCTAATATACTGAATGAATGTGTATGACATGTTTTTATTTGTAATCGGTCATAAATGCACGGTGAGAATACACAGGGGGAGGCAGGAAGTACCGTGCCACACTGATAGGGGGCAGTGCTGCAGCAGTGTTGCCCCACCAGCAGGACAGGTGCATGGACTTTATCTTCAAATAAAGATAAAATAAATAAAAAATAGTTTGACCTTACATTAAATATTTTGGTTTTCTTGGCATCGTTGTTGAACTCAATTAAATCATAATTAATCATTAGAACAATTGAAATTGAAATATAAGCTTCTATTTTGGGTTCATATGCCTGAACATTCTCGACACCAGGCGAGTCAGTGCCTCACCATCACAGACCTCACCGCACATCACTGAAGTAGACTTCACCAGAGTACTTCCTCCTGTGTGTACTCCTGTACATCCAGTACTCTATATAAATAATATGTAAACAGAATAACTTCCATCCTTCAGTCAGCAGGGTTGTGATTCTAACTAGCACAGACATATGTGCTGACATATCACAGCAATGGGCTCACCCACTCAGTGCAGTCTATGTATCTGCCAGCTGCATCCTCTAAAAACACCTACTTCCTTTATTAAGGTCATGTGACTTGTGGTACAAACCAATAGCCAGGCATTCTTGTTGCCAGCAGGGTCTGAAAAGCCACTAAATCGAGCAACAAAGTCACTAAGCCCTATCTCTCCACATCTACATCTGCAGACCAACAACCATGTTGTGTATGTTCTTCTGATGTTGGCAGGTTCTGGTCTGAAGGAAAAGAGGTCATGTACAGTAACATCAGACACAGTCTGTGAACCTCTGCAGGGATTCTACTGTATCTACTCTGCAGGAGACGGCTGTGAGACAGCACAGAGACACAGCAGCTGTGGACCAGGACAGTACATCAGCCAGAACGGTAGGTATCTGTGTTTTAAATGACAACACCATCTCACCGTTACATCATATTTATTCAGAAGGACCATCCACATTCATCAACTCCATCATGTAGCTTCATCATGTAGAACCCAGCCAAAGGAGGCTACACCTCAGTGTCCTCCTGCTGTTGGTCCCAAGCCTCCATCAATGGAGGGTTGTATGAAGAAGACATCTGCAGTAAAAACTTGGCAGATCCTCAAGAATCAGATTTCCATACTGAATCAGTCAGGGTCTGGGTTAACAACTGTTATGATTGACAGAAGGAAGTGGTCAATCTTCTGCCTTCACACACTCATGAACTTGAGTAACATTATTATTTGTTTCCACTTGAAGTTGGGATTTTACACTTGTACTGTGTGATATTTTACAATATTTTGACCTAAATTACTACTGTGTACTATGAAGAACATGAACTACACCTGATCCTGATGAAGCTCGGATCTCGTGGCATTGGATCAGAGTGAAGTGGAATGTTTCCTAATCTGCAGATGTAAGCAGCTGACTGCTCAGGTTAAAGTTTGTATTTTTTTAGATTTCTCATGCTCACTCACTGCACCCCAGGACTAAATGAACTCTTGTACCACAGACAACTCTCATTGTTTTCAACAAGGATCCGTGAAGGTTATCATCAGTTATTCAGCCCATGCTATCCATTAAAGACTTGTTATACTGACATGCACGTCAGCATCTTCTGCCTTCAGAATCAAATGCTGTCAAGTGATTATTTTATTGCAGTTTTTAGATAATGACAGGGGTGATAAATCTTATGTCAATCAAACAAGGCTTGGTTATGCTTTTATTGATGCCATTTGGATATTACTACCAGGTTAATGCAGGTTATACACAAATGTATACAAAATAAAATCAAAGCTGCTGAAGGAAAAGTCATATGAACAATAAAAAGGATGTGAGTACAATTTAAAAACATGATTATATTATTGTTGTTTGTTACATTATTCATTAGATGTTCGAGTGTGACGACTCACTGGGTAAAGTCTAACATGTGACAGACTAAAGTGTAAACTTTTCCTTCTTATGGTTTCCTAAACTCTGGATTCTACAGAGCAAACCTGTAGAGGAAGAAGCAGGAAGAGATTTGATGAATGTTTATTTTCTATGAATTTATGACTGGAAGAAGTCAGATTGCTTCATCTTTAACTGAGGAGGTTTAGCAGCACTGCAGACAGATCAATACTCAGAGGAAAGTCATGCATCATCATCATCACCACTGAGGGGGCAGAGGTCATGGCTGCTGGGCTGGGGTGCCCCCAGCTGTGTGGGTGCACTGAGCCTCACAGCTGGGGGGCTCAGTGCGGCTCCTCTCATGCTGCTACTCTGAGCTCACCTTTATGTTGTAGCTGTTAAACACACAGAGGCATCTCAGTGTGGAGCAGACTGGTGGGAGGAGCCAGACCTTGAAGGTCTCTGTCAGAGTGGGGAGTCCACACTAATGCTCACATGTTGATGTTGTCAGTGGACCTCAGGAACAGCCTCCACAGACACCAGGTGCTCCGACTGCAGCGCTGGAACCTTTTCAGATGGAACATCTCCATCCTGTGTCAGCCACACACACAGTAAGTGAAGCTTCAGAGCACACATGGACACATGTGGAACATCTGGACACTGAGCTGGAAACATGTCCCTCTGTCCTTCCAGGTGTGAAGCTCTAAACCTTCAGCTGATAACAGCAGGAACATCTGCAGCTGATGCTCAGTGTGGAGAACGTGGAGTTAATGTGGCAGCAGCTGTTGGTGTTACTGTGGGTGTGGGTTTAATTATTGTTGCTGCAGGAGGGTTATTCTTATGGTACTACAGAAAGAAGAGTGATAAGAAAGACGGGCTCTGAGGATATCAGGTGAGGATGAGAGAACATTTAAAATATTTACTGGATATTATTTTCTGCCAAGTCCTGATACTGATTTTGGTTTTTGGTGCTGAGTTTGTTTGTTCCCACAAAGAGAGATGAATGCATTTTAATCACTTTCTCAGCACTCACTGTATCAGATGATGATACTTGAGTTAGCTTAAAAAAAGTAATTCTGTATTCTTTTTCTTTTTCCACCAAAAAGACTTGCAGGTAAAGATGGTGAGAACAGAAGATCAGAGGGTGAGGTGTTCACTGATAAGCATTCCTCTACAAAGGTACAAAGAGGATGATTGATCTCACTCACAATGTGACTATTAAACAGACACCTTATTGTGCATCACCTACCAACCTGCAGGCTGTAATGGAGCATGTGAATGATATAATGGAGGAAGGCGTCCCTGTATCCTATGCAGCTCCAGTTGTCTTGGTTCCTAAAAAACACGACCCAGAAAGATTGTGCTATGACTATAAGAAAATCAACGGCACAATCCATATGGATACAGACACTTTTCCTAACACTGAAGAAATATTTGAGTCCTTGGCTGGAGCTGTCTCATTCATAACACTGTGTCTCAACGGTGGCTACTGGCGAGCGGGAATGGACAAACAGAGTCAAGACAAAAATGCTTTCATTTGTCCTTTTAGCCTTTTAGCACCAACTTTCCAGTGGTTGGTGGAGTTTATTCTGGGAGACCTGTGGGGGGAAATCAGTTGTGTATATCTGGATGACCTCATTATCTACTCACCATCCCTGGAACAGCACCAACTCCATGAGGTTAACCTGATGGTCATCATGAATAAATGCCAGTTGTTGGTTCACTTAGTCACCTCTGCTGGTGTCAATGCTAAGAAAACCAAAGAAGTCCAGGATTTCCCAGTCCCTCAAAACATCAAAGAACTGCAGTGGTCTCCTGAGTTGGCTGGATGGTACCATCACTTTGTGCCTAGGTTTTCTCAGCTCACTGAACCACTAAATGCCCTTACATGCAAAGGAGCTAAGTTCATTTGGACTCCCCAGTGTCAAGCTGCCTTTAAGACTCTGAAACAGCGCCTGTATTTTCCACCAATCTTAAGTCATGCAGATTTCAATCCTCTGTTTATTGTGTTTACTGATGCCACTGATGTGGGTTTGGGTGCAGTTTTGGATCAACAGACCAGACTTGGGACAGAGCAAGTTCTTGGCTTTACTAACTACATATTAAACCAACCAGAAATAGTTGACTCTACCACAGAGCAGGAGTGTATTCCTACAGTATGGACTCCAGAAAAATGGCAGTATTACTCAAGGGGAAGACACATCACTGTTGTGACTGACCGTTTCTCCCTTTTCTGGGTTTTTAAAACCCAGAAACCAAGTGCACGGTCGATCCAGTGGGCCCTCCATCTCCAAGAGTCCTTTACAGTGAAATACTGTGAAGGACAATACAATACAGTACCTGGTGCTCTGTGTAGAGTGCCAGTGGAAAACCTTCAACCGCTCACCTGTGCCGTTGTGCTGCACTCAAAGAAGAATACCTCCAAACACCGACCAATCACAGCTGAGGACATCAGGAAGACACAACAGGAGGATGCTGATGTTCAAAGCCTGTGTGACAGATTCATGGAAATGAGAGAAATCACTGAAAATCCCACAACCAAATGTACTGTTGTGGAGGAGAAAGTCCACAGAGTGATCCCCTTACCTCATAAAAGACTGCAGCACACTTACATTCCATCCTCTGTCTGCCAGCAGATGCTCCACCTTTACCGTGACACTCCCTTATCTGGGCTCCTTGGAAGTATGAAACATACAAAGAGTTACAGGCACCCATGTATTGGCCAAAGATGAGTTTGGATGTCAGGAATTATGTACAGTGCTGCAGAGTGTGCCAGCTGTACTCACTGGACACCTGGAAACCACCTGGAAAACTCCAACAAACTCTGGTCAGCAGCCATTGGGAGATCCTGGGACTCAGTCTCAATGGGACCCTCTACCCGTGGTGCCAGTGGGATCCTGTATGTAACGGTCTTTTTGGAGCACTATAGATGCTGGACAGAGCTGTTCTCTCTTCACATGACCACAGCAGAAACTGTATCTCACATCCCACCCAGAGAACTACTCACCAGCTGGGGAATGGCAGCTTACATCCTCTCAGACCCGGGCCCACGGCTCATATCTTCAGTCTTTGAAGAAACCTGCAGACGATGGAGTCTCCAGAACAGGACCTCACCACATCATTCCCAAACCAACCTGAATGAAAGCATAAACAGGTGTATCAATGATACGATTCCATGGTGTACGGAGGAGAAACATAAAACTCGATCCACTAACACCTCCATCACTCCCTGCAGTTTAAAACTCTCTCTTCTTAATATCAGATCTTCAGCAAATAAGACTTTTGTTATTATTCCCTTTAATGCTAGCAGTAAACTGGAGTTTATGCTTTGCACTGAAACTTTGCTTGAAGAAACAGGTGACACAGAACTCATTGAAGCATCACCTGCTAACTATAATTTTGAATATTGGACCCTTCCAAATAATAGGCGTGGTAGGACCACTGTTAAATATAAAAACATTTGCAATTATACATCTTTTGCATTTGACAATTATCTGAGTTTTGGATGTTTAAGTTTAGTAATTAACTCTGTGTCTCCTCTTGTATTACTCCTCACTGTATATTATCCTCCTGGATTGAGACGTGGCTTCCTGGAAGAAGTTAATGACCTTTTTTCTAAAATTACAACAAAATTTGAATGTATTATTGTCTCAGGTAATTTCAGTATCCACAGTGACAACATTAAACAGCTCATCAGTTTAGTGGACTGCTTTGATTTTGAACAGCAGGTGAGTAGACCTGAGCAAGCGAACGACCACAGGCTCAGTCTGATTTTTTCCAGAAGGCTCGATGTCACAGATGTTCTGAACGTTGGTGTCTCTGATCATTGTTGCATATTTGCAGCTGTTTATTATTTATCTGTTAGAACAAATGTCAACCGATTAATCAATAAGCATCATGCTACTATCAGCACGACTTTCAGTCGTGAATTTTTAAAGTGCCATGTTACCAGTACTGTCATGTGATGAAATGGACCAAGTTGCTGATGCAGGTTTTTTAATTATTAACCATGTTGCTCCTGTGAGAACTATTAATGCATGTGGGTCACCTAAAGCACCCTGGAAGAAACTGAAAAACGGTAGAGCTGGCAAAAAGACTCTGCAGCAGAGCTGAGAGAAGATATAGAAAACTACAGATTAGTTTTGAAGTCTATAAAATGCACTTTACTGCCACAACAATGAAATTAAGTACTACATCTCCCAACTGATTAATTACAATCAGTCTAATTCTGCCTTTTTATTCTCATCCACTGGTAAACCCAGTCCTTCCAAAACACCCCACATCAGTGTGACTTTGCTAGTTTGTAATGGCTGAGCTGTTAAATACTACCTTTTAATGAATGTTTTAAGTATAATAAGTTCAATATGTTTTTTGACACAGTGTGTCTGTGGCTCAACGTAAAAAACAGAAAATCCTACATATACAGAGGGACTAAAATTAGTTCAGAATAATTAATATCACTAATTAACCACCTATATTTCAGCTCAGTGTTTACTTCACTTTTTATATAAACGTATAAAAATATGTAATTGTGCATAAGTGTGAGTCATTTCAAACTTAATTTCTGTTGTTCCTGAACCGGAAACACGTGACCGAGCTCTGTGAAAGGTCCTTACTGAGTAGTTGTCAGAAAGCCGCCATTTTGTGCAGTGGGAGCGGCAGCGTTTTAAACCTTAAATCTTACAGAGATACAAACATAGACTCTTCCTTTATCTTGTGTCTTTCTGAGAAAGACACAAGATAAAGACAGCCTTCATTCC
Source organism: Pterophyllum scalare (assembly GCA_024447675.2). Taxonomy (NCBI): domain Eukaryota; kingdom Metazoa; phylum Chordata; class Actinopteri; order Cichliformes; family Cichlidae; genus Pterophyllum; species Pterophyllum scalare. The sequence goes on from JAMQGT020005245.1 coordinate 12,180, forward strand.
GGCGTCGTGTAACGCGATCCCTCTGTCCTTGTTCCGGATTCTTGTCATGGCGGTAAGTACCTGAATTCCCCTAAACGGGGATTTTTAACGCCATTTCATACAGTACGTCACTGAGGTCAAGGGAAGGTGGGTAGGAGACTTGATAGGGACTTAAGGTCGTTTCACACCGGACGCGTTTCGGTTTTGTGAATAAATCGTCCTCATAAAACGCACTGTGAAAGAAACGCATTCACATCAAGCGATGATGTCCTGATGTTTCTAAACAGGAGAAGGAGAAACAGACTCTGGCTTATCCAGCTCAGAAGAAAGCAGCAGCAGGGAGAGGTTCATGGTTTGATCCCGGAGCTGGAGCTGCATATTTCATGAAATCACTGAGACAGTTTGAGCTGGGATCACATCTGAGGAGGCAGACCCGGAGCAGCTGTAGCTGTGTGTCTGCTGAAACATATTTTAACACATGAAACAAAGGCGTCCGGTGTGTAAAGGCTTTAGATGCTGCAGACTGTAGAAGAGGAAGTACAAAGACTGAGGAAACTGCTGTTGGGTGGTGACACATGGCAGCAATACGTACTAGTCAAGCAGGACACATATA
>JAMQGT020005246.1:0-87547 GCA_024447675.2 Pterophyllum scalare
TACTTCGTCAGTTACGTATTGCTTGTTACTGTAAGACAACATGTGAAATCAAGTCTTGATCCTGTACAATACACTGTATAAATCAAGATAATGAAATTATAATAAAAAGTAATTGTCAGAAGTCTTTTTTTTAATCTTGATGTAAATATAATCTATGAACTGGGATTTCTTCTTAAAGTAAAGAAATTCTCTAAATTAACAACACTTCTGTTCACTGAAAAATGGATTCAGTAATATTTTTAATCACTTTCATATTCTCATCAATCTCTAAGTTTAAGGATTTGTTGGAGAAAATCCAAAATATAAGTGGCCACATGAACATCTAATGTCAGCCAGCTCTGTGAGGTCTCACGGCAGTGCTTTTAGCCAAATGTTCAGTCAACACACAAACACACACACACACACACGCATTTACCACAAGCCAATGTCCTGCATTTGGGTTTGTTTTGCCACACAGTACACTCTACAGTTCAGTCATGGACCCTTTTGTTTGTGACGAGTTACTTGGCAGAAACATCCAAGCCTTGGCCTTTAGCTAACCCCAGCACAGCTAAGCTGGGGCACGTGGTAAGTAAGTAAGTTTATTTATATAGTGCTTTACAGAACAGAATTCACAAAGTGCTTTACAATACAGAATAAAATGCAACAATTAAAGTGGTAGAAATAGATAAAACTGAATAAAAGCAAGCCTGCACAGGTCGGTCTTCAGTTTCTTTTTAAAGGTATCAACAGTGTCCACAGATCTTAAATCCAGTGGAAGTGAGTTCCACAACTTGGGGGCCACGACCTCAAAAGCAAAGTCACCTGTTGTCTCTCACCTTGATCTAGGTAGGTGATCAGCACGTTATGGATGGTTGTAGTAGCTCACTGATGGAGGCATCTCTTTTAATATTGATAAAACACTGCTGACCCTGTTTTATCTGCTTTTATTGAATCTGTTTTATCCTTTTGCTTGGTGGCACGGTTCAGTAATCTGTCTCTTAAAAATAAGAATTACCTGAACCAAACAGTGAAGTGGTGCAGTAAGCTGACGGGAGAGCTGCAGCTAAATCCAGAGTCTCTATACTCTGGGCAGGTACAGAGGAGCTCCAGATCAGTCTTAAAGGACACTTCCCACCCTTTGGACCGTGAGTTCCAGCTTCTCCGTCAGGATGCAGATATAAAATGCCCAAATGTAAAACCAAGTGTTTTAAAAGCAGCTTTGTTCCCATGGCCATAAGTTTCAACAAATTTTAATCCCTTGCTGTGTTTTTTTTTTTTTTTTAACTATGTTTTATGTCTCATCATGTGTTGTTTTTTTATTCCATTTGTTCCTATTTGTTCTTATATGTGGTGTTTGTTTTTAACATGTTTTGTCTTAGTCTTTTAATCATGTCTGTATTGTTATAAACCGACTCACTGTACTGCACAACAAATTTACCTCTCAGGTACAAATAAAGTAACTTGACCTTGAACTTGAACTTGAATCTGACCATGGAGGGCTCTGAAAGTAAACATCAACATTTTAAAATGAACCCTAAACTTTATGGGGTGCATAAAATTTAGCTGCCCAGCAAAAGGAAAAATCTTCAGTTTAAACTGTTTGTCAGTCTGACTAAAGAATGCACTCCTTCAGCTGCAGCAGCCCAACTCACCTGCCTTCCAGTCACAAAAGAGAATGTGGAATATCTTGGTGGCATAACTGGGGTCCCCAGCCAGTGACCTTGATGACCTCACAGGAGCTGCTTTCATCATTGATGGACAGCATGCAAGCCCCTATACATCCAGGTCTTATCCAAGTCGCAAAGTGCTCAGGCCTTGTCTCAGCCAGGCCCAGCGGAGGTCATGTACTGTAGAATTAAAGCAGGTTATTTACTAATCAGAAGGTTGGTGGTTTGATCCCTGGCTCCTCCAGTCTGCATGTAGAAGTATTCTTGGACAAGCTACTGAAGCCCGAGTTGCCCCAGATGCATCCATTGGGCACTGTGGGCACTGTGACAGCCAGCTAAGTCTAAGTCAGCTAAGAATCCAGAACTGGCTAACCATGTGAACCCAGGGAACTTTGAGAACTCAGTGAACCATGTGCATCCTGAAAGTCCAGTGGGCCCTGTGTAGTCCCAGCCAGAGAACCCAGGGCACCCTGTGCAGCTGGAGGTGTGCACGCCAGGGCCTGACTGTCGTGAGGTCATGCTCCATCTCCAGGCCAGTCCCCTGAATCATTCTTTAACTTTCCTTCACCTCTGGGTTGGCCACCCCAACTGCCACTTTGCTGTACTTTACTCTCAGCCTCTCCCCCTTGAACTGTTTTCTAGCCCTGGAGCTTTTCTTTTTGCCTTCTATTTTTTTCTTTGAGTCCTCGTCAGAGTGTTTGTGTTCCCTGTTGTTTACCCCACCACATGTTTGCTGTGCTTTCGCAGGAGAGTTTTTGTATTTTGCCGTTTGCTTTATGTTTGGGATTTTGATTTCTGCATTTTTAAAAACAGCAAATGTGTGCTGAGGTAAGTGACACCTAACCTTCTTGTAGTGATTGTGTCTTTTTACCAATACATCTTCCCATTAATCTCCTCCTACATAGTTTTTTAGATGACACAAAACTTCTGTTAATACCACATTATCTGCAGCTGTCCTGCTTAAAACTAAGAAACTGCATTAAAAACAAACAAACAAAAACTATTTATAGTATAATCCTTGAATCCCACTGTGAATAGTTCTGATTTAGCAAATCCCCGGTGTTCTCAGTAAGGTCTGAAGATTATCCAAAATAACCCGAACTTGGTTTTACAAAAGAAATATTACTGAGTGGATTTTTAAATACCTCAGCACTATAATTGAAATCTCCTCTTTCATATTGCTGTAGCAGCAGAAATCTGTCAACAAACCAAACTGACCTGAATCTCTTATGAACAGACCAACTAAAAAAAAAAAAATACTGATTATTTTTTGATTCGTTAATTTGAACCAAGAATATATTATTCCTACCAAATGGTTAGCATAAATTTTTATATAGTGAAAAATCTATCTGAAAAATGTTCATTTATCTCTAAATAGGAGCTTCATTCATACCCATATCTGTATAATTCCTGTTTAACAGTTTAGCTTAAGTTACACAAGACAAACCAGTCTGCATAAAGATTAATGCTGTTTCATAATAAAAAAAGACCTACTTTATTTTCTTGTTCTACTTTCTGAGACATCTGCCTTTTTTTGGGTCAAGTACAAATAAGATAGAATGAATTTAGTTCAAGTCAACAAAGAATTCATTTCAATTCAGCTTTATTTATATAGCCCCAAATCACAACACACAGTCACCTCAAGACACTTTATATTGTAAGGTAAAGACAATAATTACAGAGAAAACCCAACAGTCGAAACGACCCCTGATGAGCAAGCACTTGGTGACAGAGGGAAGGAAAAACTCCCTTTTAACAGGAAGAAACCTCGAGCAGAACCAGGCTCAGGGAGGGGCGGCCATCAGAGACCAGGAGTGACATGTTTAGCCGCATGTTCCCCTTGAATCGCTGGCTGTCTGGGTGATGTCCAAAAAAACGACGTGGACTTCATGGATAATTGGGAAAGTTTCTGGGGAAAACCTGGTCTTGTTAGAGACGGATGGAGCAGCTCTCATTTCTTGAAATCAGGCCAAATTTTTCAACCCTCCTAAAACCTGACTGCCCAGGGTTGAGACCAGGGAGCAGAGTTGTAGTCTTCCATGCCTCTCAGCAGCTCTCCTCCTGCCATCCCCCCAAAGAATACATTTTATTTTGAAGCTTCCTTCTAAAATAGTGTTTTGAAACCTTGTATTTTGGTGACTGGGAGCCTCCGGTCTTCTCAAAATATTCAAAACAAAACACTGGTCTGTTTATGCTTACTAAATTTAAAAAACCCTCCGCTTTCTGTATGTTAATGGTTGTATAACTGCTGCGTAATTAAACACATTCAATTTTAATTACTCACTACTCAGAGACCTTATGGTTGGCTTTTATCTCAGTTTCTCTGCCTTTATTATGTCAATCTCTTTCTGTCTCTCATTCCCCTGATTGCAGAGATTACTGACATAATCTGTCCAGCATTTGAAAGCATCTGTCTGAACAGCCAAATCTCTGTGGATGTAATTGTTCATCCTTCTTTCATCAGTCTTTCCTAGCTCTACTGTATCTGTATCTTAGAGGGGGCCAGAGGGACCTCTAACAGGTAAACAAAGTACACCTGAGGTTCATGGGAATGCTCTGCAGATATTTGATTGATGGACAAGTTAAAATGTTGAGTTTTAGATGATTCTGGATGGAAAGTAGTGAAAGGATCACCAATGGGATACACACACACACACACACACACACACACACACACACACACACACACACACACACACACACACACACACACACACACACACACACACACACAGTACCAGTCAAAACTTTGGACACATTTTCTACTTCAATGGTTTTTCATTATTAAAAAAATGTCTGCATCGTAGATTAACACCAAAGTCATCCAGACTATGAAGAAATGGAATCTGTCGTTTGGTCTGAGTCCAAATTTGAGATCTTTGGTTCCAAACACCATGTCTTTGTAAGACACAGAAAAGGTGAGCAGATGGCGCCTACATTTGTAGTTCCCACCGTGAAGTATGGAGGAGGAAGTATAATGGTATGGGAGTGCTTTGCCAGTGACACTGTTGGAGATTTTTTCCAAATGCAAGGCACCAGCACGGCTACCACAGCATTCTGCAGCCACATGCCATCCCATCTGGTTTGAGCTTAGTTTGAACATCACCCCAAGCACACCTCCAGGCTCTGTAAGCGCTGTTTGACCAATAAAGAGGGTGATGGAGTGTTGCATCAGATGACCTGGTCTCCACAATCACCTGATCTAAACCCAGCTGAGATGGTTTGGGATGAGTTGGACTGCAGAGTGAAGGCAAAGCAGCCAACAGGTCCTCAGCACCTCTGGGAACTCCTTCAAGACTGTTGGAGAACCATTTCAGGTGATGACCTCATGAAGCTGACTGAGAGAACGCCAAGAGTGTGCAAAGCTGTGACCAAAGCAAAAGGTGCCGACTTTGAAGAATCTAAAATCTGAAACATATTTTGGTTAGTTTAACACTTTTAATTTCACTACATGATTCCTTATGTGTTCTTCATAGTCTGGATATACAATAGAAGCAGTGACGTGCGGTGTCGTTTGTGACGGTGAGGCACTGACTCGTCTGGAGTCGGACTTTCACATATATGAACCCAAAATAGAAGCTTATATTTCATTTTTAATTATGCTAATAAATAATTAGGCTTTAATCAACTTCATATTGTTCAACAATGATGGCAAGAAACTTTTTTTGGGGGGGGGGTCTCTCTTTTTAAATAAATTTTAAAAACATGTATTATCTTAACTTTATTTGAAGATGAAGTCCATACGTCTATCCTTCTCCCTCTGGGGCAGCACTGTTGCAGCACTGCCCCCTATCGGTTAGGCACGGTACTTTCTGCCTCACTCTGTGTATTTTCACCGTGCATTTATGACCGATTACAAAGAATGAACATGTCACACACATTCATTCAGTATATTAGACAGACTGTGGAACATCAGCATGTGTAGCACATGTGTCATCAAACATGCATATTGGCGATAAAAGAGAAACAACAATGGGCATGCGCCAGCCGCCTGCTTCATTTGTTGTATGTGACACAGCGCCACCAGAGGCGAGCCACAGCACTGCACTGGCTCACCCCGCATTTCTTCCGTGCGTTTGAACAGGCGATGCGTAAATTCCGCAATTTTGACCATTAAAGTGTTGAAATATTTCAGAAAACAGTTTTATAGAACAATCAAGTGGTCAAATGTATTTTCTCTTATCATTGTCAGTATTTTACTTGTCGTGACAAGGGAGGCACTGCCTCACCTGCCTCCCCTGAGTGCACGTCACTGGATAGAAGTTAGCTGTATATCGTAAGAATAGCTTTCTGGGATCAACAACTATATATAAAAATTCATGTCATTATATCAATGATGCAAAAAAGATAAAGTCACTTATAGTATGTTAATAAATGATTAAAGTTCTGATAAAAACTCCACTAGGTTTACAAAAAACTATCAATCAGTCACGATCCACACTGTTACTGCCACAGGCTAGAGACAGAAAAGTCACCAGCTCCTCAAAGCTGGTAAATGCCCCCGGCTGACTGGCCCTGCTGCACCCCTGCACTGAGCAGGGCTTTTCCCTGCATAGCCAAGAGGTTTGCTGGATGAGGATTTGTTCGGTTTTCTTCAGCAAATCCAGAAGTCTATGGGCATTAGATGCTTTTCTACTGTACTTGAGCACTGCCCTATTCACACATGCACATCAGTATTTTACCCAAGGATACTTTGACATGCAGACTGAAGCAGCCAAGGTTTGACCTGCTGTACCTCCTGAGCTACACCAACATTCAACACGGACATGACCGACGTGACAGGCAAAGCCACATGTAGGAGCCCTAACACTCATATAGGCCGTTTTGGAACAAATGACTGATTGTTGTCTGGAAACAAGAATGTTACACAAAATTTAAGAAAGTGGCCCAAACTGTGCCAAAAGCTGCAGTTCCTCTAATGGCCAATTGAGTCAGTCTCAATCAACGCTCATGTTAAAATACCCAACTTACCTCTTTGTGATGACGGGGTGTGCATTGCTGTGTAGGTGAGCTCAGGACTCATGGGCTTTGTGACAGGTGGCTGACATGTTATTTTTTTCAGCATTCAGTTATATTAAAAATCTTAAAAGTCAGTTTTATTTATTCCCCACGTGTGTATTTTATTTTAAACTCATACCCTCAACACACTAGTCAGACTGCTGACATCCAAATCAAGAGTAATTCAAAAGAGAGATTAAATATTTAAAGAATATTTTTCTTCTTAATTTGGTGCTGTGGATTTCTTCATTTAATCGATTTCTCGTATCTGTTGTTTAATCTGTGTGGCCACCTCAGACTCAAATATCAAAGTCATAATCATCATAGTGATAACACAGACTGAGATCAACCACCTAATGCACCTGTGTGAGGACAACAAGCTGAACATCTGTAACACCAAGGAGCTCAAAGTGGACTTCACCAGAAGCAGAGGAGTTTCCACCCTTTCAGCATAAATGGAGCAGAGGTGCAGAGGGTGCATAACTTCAAATACCTCTGCAGTTTTTAAGCGTAGTCCACAAATTTTCAGTAGGGTTAAGGTCGGGGCTTTGGGAAGGCCATGCCAGAAGTTTGATGTTAGCCTGCTTTATCCATTCAAAAACCAGTTTTAATATGCATTTGGAATCATTGTCCTGTTGGGACACTCAACTGTGCCGAAATTTCAACCATCTGGCTGTTGATTTGAGATGAAGTTGAAGAGTTTGGAGGTAGACCTCCTTGTTCATTATTCCATCCACTTTGTGTGAAATGCCAGCACCACTGGCAGCCAAACAGTCCAGAGCATGATGCTACCACCGCTGTGCTTGACTGTTGGTACAGTATTCTCAGGTTTGAAAGCCTCACTTTACTGAATAACTTGAATGAACTTGAATAAGAATTTAAATTGTTGTCTTGAAGAACTTAGTCAATATTTACTTGGTTCAAGTCTATTAAAAATGATGAGTCCAGACATGCAATAACTGTGGTTCATGTTTATTTATCACCTTAATGCAGGGAGAATGTTATGCATGCAAACAGAGTAAAAACAGAAATATAGATACAGTATGTGTGATTGCTAATTTCAATGATATAATTGTCACATGTCATTGTCCTTTTGAATACATTCACATCATCTCTAACATCCAGTGAGTCATTAAATGAAATCCCTGAAGAAGTGTAAGGCTGGATTTGCTTGAGCAAGAAAAATCCTTAAAAACAAGATAAATGTCTTTGTGTGGCTTTAAAGAACCAAACTGTGTGTGTTCTTTTTATTACTTAAAGTTATGCGTATATCCAGCCGGGAAAAACGGAAAGCTATTCCGTATAAGAGATGTAGGCGTGCCAAATGAATAAACCTCACACCATAATATCCTGATTTAAACCCCTTATAAAATTACAATTATGAAACAAGCAAATATTCTTTTGTCAATATAATAACAATAATATACTGTGCATAAAAACCTATGCATCCTATCCTCGTGCAAGGTTTGATCTCTGCTGGACCAAATGCTGGCTATATCATATAAAAAACAATTATGAAGCATATTGTAAAGAATGACATAAATAAATCTTTAGAGCTTTTTGCAAAAATGTGTAACTAGTGAACACACGGTGAGAATTAGCTCCCAACTCTGCAGCTCTGTGTAGCTTTGAGCCTCTTTAAGCCAATTGTTTTGGTTCTTCTACTGTAGATAAATCTGCAGTTTTGCTTTCCCAGGATACAGGTGTAAGCTCACAGACGTACAGTCACGTAGTCAGAAACATTACTGCAATGGGATGTAAATGCTGTGGTGCTAACTTTAACCCTAACAGTAGCACTCTGGTGTCTTTCTGCTCTTTACTCATCTGGAAATTGAAATTTGAAAAGTTTATCACAGTCTTAGCAGAGCGAGTCCTCTCGCTCCTCCTGCAGAGCATAATTTATCTCGTCCATCTCACGTTCACAGTCTTCACATCCTTCGGTGCCGCACCCCTCCACCACCACCACACCACGAGGGTCTACCAGCTTCCCCCCTCCCACTCCACCTGCTCCCATTGCTCCCACTGGTCCCCCAACTCCTCCTCCTGCTCCACCGCCCATTCCAACACAATTTCCTCCTACTCCTGCCATTGTAGCCATTCCTCCAATGCCTGGCATGGATGCAATTCCTCCCACTCCATCTTCCCCTATTCCCATCCCAACACCAAGATTTCCAACTCCAATTCCTCCTCCTCCAACAAGTAGTGCTCCCCCAGCACCACATGCCAGAGGTCCAACAGCTGGCCCCACTCCTCTGGGCCACAGTGGGTCCATTAGAACCCCCTGCTGGCCAAGCTGCATCAGCTGACTGACGGAGTAAATCCCTCCTGGCCCAGCTCGAACAACCTCCTCATAGGAGGGGGCACTGGTGGTATTTCGGGCCTCCTCCAGCCTCACCCGGGCCCGGTGCTTCATCTCTATAATGGTCTTTGTGTAGGAGTTCAGTGTGGCCACAGCAGCTGCCATGCAGCAGCTGAATGAAAGCCAAGCCAAGCTTTGGAAGGGGAAAAGATTTAAACTTTATAGTGAGATGACCAGCCAATACAAATGGTTATGTAAAGGTTTGATCAGACCTGAAAGTGGTGTAGCGAAGTTCTCTATAAGTACTGCTAGAAGCATGGAAACATGACCTGTAGGTAGCAGGTATGCTAACAACAGGCACAGTACTATTAACTGAAGATGTTAGCATTAGTCACAACCATTCTCAGAACTGCTGTCTGTGCTAGTTTGCCAACCACATAATATTATTAAAATGTATTTTGGACTATTCACTTGTCTTGTAACAATCTGGAAGCCCTCCCAGACAGGAAATGAAAGGTACATCAAAGCTATTGCCACAAAAACCCCTTGTAGGTATTATGGTAGTATTGGTTGATAGCCCAAATTGTGTTACATACTTCATCAATGCTGAAGTATGTTGATGCATCTTTAATAGACAATAATTACTTTGGATTCATTAAAAAAAACTTACGCAAAAGACCATCCATAATCCCAGCTCTGTGGCCTCCAGTCTTTAGGTCCAATGCTGACAGTCATCTGAAACACTGTGGTGTACATCATGTGAGCTACCATCCCCATCATGCCTGGTAGACGAAGGAAAGATGAAGATGCAGTTAAAAAAAATAAAGGGTGAAGAGAAAGAAGGAAGGAAGGAAGGGAAACTAAATCACATTTTGGAGAGCATTATTGTAGAAATATGAGAATCCATCCATCCATCCATCCATCCATCCATCCACCCATCCATCCATCACAGCAGGAGTCAAAGCAGAGGTGCCCAGACCTCCCTCTCCCTAGCACTTCCCTCCTCTTTCTTGGGGGACACCAAGGTGTTCCCAAACCAAGAGACATCATTTCTTGAGCATGTCTTGGGTCTACACCATCTTCCTCCTGGATACAGGAGGCATCCTACTCAGATGTCCAAACTACTTCAAATGGCTCCTTTTGATGTGGAGGAGTAAAAGCTCTACTCTGAGCCCCTCCCAAATTACCCAGCTCCTCACCCTCTGTCCCTAAGGCTAAGCCCAGACACCCTCTGGAGGAAGCTCAGTATCCAAACCTCACCCTCTTTAGCCTCTTTAGGTCAAGTAAAGAAGTGCCCACAGTCTTTTGGAACTCAAAGAAGCCTTAAATATAACCACTATCACACTAAGTTAGTACTGATGTGGTTGATCTGCAACCTTAGCTTCTTCTGGATGTCAGAGATGGACTGAGCACAAACACAAACATTTAAAGCCAATAAATAAATAAATTAATTAATAAATAAACTGATGTCATCACAGAGAATCAATGTTTTTGTCCAAATAAAATTCAAAGAAAATGCAGTCTTTCAAATATTGCATTAGCTTTGACTGAGGACAGTGGGGGACTTCTGTGCAGTTCTGATATCAAAATAATCCAAACAGTCCAAATATCTAACCCTCACAGATATTTGTGGTCCCCTTTGTGCAAATAGTTGCTCAGAGAGAAGTAAAAGAGAGAGATTTTGTAAGGACGAAGCAGAAAATGCTCTTCCTCACCCGAGAGGACGGTGCACATGGCCGCAAAGGCGTTGATCTTGAGGGCATTCATCTCCCTCTTGGCACAGAGACACAATGCTTCCACACACATCAGGAGGAAGCCCATAGCCAGAAGACCGATGTACATGAACTCACTGATGACGGACAGCCAGAGCACACCTGGAAGTATAAAGGGGAGAGACTTGTTTACAGGTTAAATGTTTTACATTTGCTTCTTTGTGAGAGGAAGAAATGGTGTTGCACCAACCTTGTGTCTCTCCTGGTGTCAGCTCAATGAAGCTCCGACACTTTTCTTCCTGATCTGCCCCTGAAAACAAGAGCTGAGATGCTTAAATGCCATGTTAAATCTATACTGTTTGAAAAGTGCCATCGCTTTCATATAGCTGGGCGTTTGGGAGAATAATCGTTTGCAAATGCTGAAAAACACACTTAAAACATAATGAAAGTGCTGCTTTAAGCTCACTAGCACATATTCCTCTGGGAGGATGAATTTCAGGCTGAAATCAGCCAGCCACAATCAATCACTGCAAGGATATAGAAGGATACGAGGCGGGGATTGCTTTCTGTCAGCAGGACATTTAACACCACTCTGTACCTGCGTTCATACACGTGCTCATAACTCTGTCGCCCATATACCACTTCACAACAATTAGTGTCTCCTGTGGTCTCTATTATCATTTAGTTCATGTAAAGGAACCCTTCAAAGCTGGTTTTGCCATAAAGGGAAGTTCTTTGCAGTCTATGTTGTGATTGACATGTGTTAACTCCACACTACCAACAGTGTTTCCATCAGTTATTTGTGTAGCAGCAATAATCCGGGCTTAAAGAGAGGCTTAAATGAGGTACACAAGCTTACAAGTAGTAAAATGATAGATTTGGACTGAAAATCCATCATCCTGATGCTGTGAACAAAATGCAGTAGCTTTTCAGAGCTCCTCAGATTGTGGCTGGTTTTCCTCTTACACTCTAAGATCACACAAAGACTCAGATTTATTCCTTATTATTTCCTTAAATATTTTTATATTGCATGAGGAGTTTTCTATTGCGATAATTCCCCCAGCTGTTGAATCCCTCATCAAACTCGACTCCACTCACCAACCTTCATTGTGCTTCTCACAGGAGAGCCAGAAGCCGGTGTGGAAGTATCTCAGCATGTACTTGTCCTCGCCCGTCTCCCAGATGTAGTGCACAGCGTTAGCCAGCTGCTTTTTCCGTATCCTGGCCAGCTCCTCCTTCTGCTGAGGAGAGAGTGTGACATTGGAGGCTGGGTTCCTCAGGTCTGGGGTGGGGCCCTCTGGATGAGGAGAGAAAGCAGAATGGAGGTCTTTAGAGAGAACTGAGGGGAAGAGCAAGAGTTAATGAATCAAATGTAAAAGAAGGTAAAGCAGGAGGTTTAGTATAAAAATGTACTCCTTTCCTTGAAATGAGCAAACTTGCGTGGCTAACTGAGTATTGTGTCATTTTTACCTGGGGAGCTGTTGCAGTGTAGAGGTAATGAGACTAGAGCTGCAGAAATATGAGAAAAGTATGCCAATAAACACTGACATAAATCCTGAAAAGGGTCTCGTTTGGGTCACAGTGTGCAACATCATCCAGCCCTGAAACCGTGTTCTCCAGTCCTTCTTTTATGTAATAAAAATGAAATATTACACAGGAATACAGCTGCTTTAAAGCTGAATGAAGTGGGTTAGTAAATCCTGACAGCATGCAGCTGCTGCCACAAAGTGCTGAGATAAGCAACAAAGCCGGGATTATGTGAATCTCTGGAAATAAAGTCTAAAAATACTAACCGACAGATCAAACAGTAAAACAGTAGAAGTGGCTGAGAAACCTGTGCCATCCCGCATCATCACATCTTCATTTTCACAGATGCACTTTGAAAATGATCCTTTTCAGTGACGTGTGCTGTGCAATAACGCTTCAGGCTTCCTGCACAGGCTGCCCGTTCAGCCAACAGAAATGGGAAATTTGGCAACTTGGAGAAAAAGGGGATGAATCGTGTTTGGCCTGAACGAGTTACACAAATGTGAGTGTGCTGGAGGCCTCAGGATGAGAGCGCCCTCTTACAAACAGGTTTCTACTCAAGCAGACGTGTTTTACAGTCTGGTAGCTTTGGGTTCCTCTCAATGGGCTCTGTGCTTCCATTAAAGCTAGTTAGAACAGAAGTTCTGTACCCAGAAGTCATGAGTCAAAGGTTATGGCAAGGTTATGTCTAATCATGACACACCTAAAACTGTGGCTATATAAGGTCGAGATGTGGCTGAGTTGTGGCAGCTTGAGTTAATGCCGTCACTCAGAGCCGAATGTGGGCCAAACATCCAGAGCTATGTGGGTTAGATCATCAGGGAGGGCCCAAATGCAGAGCCAGAGCAAAATCCAAATCTTTATTCCCAAACAGGCAGGGGTCATAACACGGACATCATAATCAAAAGACCGACCCAGACTGGAGGCGTGTATGTGGAGGCGACTGACTCATGACAGGTGAGACAAATTGAGCAGAAGTGGAGAGCACAGACACGGCTGTGATCTAACAGGTTCCTCACTGAGGGAGGGGACCTGGAAGAAGCAGCATGGCAGCCATCGCAAGAGCTGTTTTCTAAACACTGAGGAAAGGAAGGAAGCACTCCTTCAGCGCTTCCTTTATCGCCTCCTTTAGCAGAGGATACACTAGATCATCCTTTATGAAAGGAAAGGAGATAATGTCGTCCCAGAATTCATAGCGGCACACAATCAGATCATTCACAAAAGCAGAGATGATGCAGCTGAACCGTGAGCATTGTGCTGTTGTGATAAATATCTGCTCCTTGAGAAACTGTTGCCTTCTGTAAAGAATGTATAGATTAAAAATAATCTATAATAAAAATAATCCATGAAATAATAATAAATTCAGCTTGCATTAGTTGTGTCCTCAGTGTCAGTGTTGCTGTTTTGTGAGCTTTCATGATTGCCATTAATCATATTTTATAGTCACAGATACTGAAATCCTCAATAAGGCCTGAGTTACTCTGGATCATCTGTCCAACTGGAAGATAAAATATGAGTGGATGTGATGATGAGCTTTTTGACGTCTCCAGGACACTGTAGTCTCACCACCTCACACCCATGACAGCACCATCACATTACAAATGAGTCTACTGGAAGTGCAGTTGGAGTTTTCCACCAAGGTAAAAGTACAGAGATGAGGACTTTGAACCGCAGCCAAACACAAAGTAACAGCAACAGTGTACAGAGAGCAGATATTACAAAACGATGCAGGAAAGGAGACAGCTGGTTGTTCACAGAATGATGGAAAAAGGCTGATTGTTTCACTGCTCACAGAAATCTGTGAATAATAAACTGCATCAGTCACAGCAGGCACTGCCAAATCAACCAGGTCTGAAATCTTTGAGACCGTCTCACCTGTGGTGTACGGCTGGCTGTTGTTCTGCCCGCAGTTTTTCATCTTGACCGGCGACAGGCACACCGGTTTCACCACCTTGTGCGTCCCTTCGCACCAGTAGGAGGTGCAGAAAGCCCAGACGGACAGCGTGAGGGCCAGAGAGGTGAGGAACAGCGACAGCAGGGAGCGGTTACGCCTGGACATTTTCTCCAGCATGGCTGCGTCTCAACCAACAACGAGCCAAATGGGAATGAAATGGCAAGTGTGAGTCAAAAAGGTTGTGGTGACCTGCCTGGATCAGAAGACTGGGAAACTCTCTGTGAGAATACAATGAAGGTTGAAGATGAAGTGGGAGGAAAGAGAGAGGAGTGAGGAGCGGGGATTAGTGTTGTTTGAGAGGTGGAATGAAGGTCAGAGGGGAAGATAAAAAGTAGTCTGTTGGAGAGATGGAAGTAGGGCGGGCTTGAGGAAGGAGAACAGTTAGCTCCAAGCGGAGGTCAGAGGACAATGAGAAATATGAAGCGACTGGATTTAATCTTTTCAACAAGAAGGAAACAAGAGACAGATGTGCAGGCCAGAGGATGCAGGAGGAGCTCTAACTCGCCTCCTGCTGCAGTATCAGTCAAAGAAAATGAGGATGATGAAGAGAAGCAAAGCAGCCAGGTTTAAATTTGGGGCCTTTGTTTCCTTTGGCCACACAGCTCTGCAGCCCATGTTTCTCCTGCAGTCACCGCTCACGTCTCATATTAATATCTTCTCCCTCCTCTCCTCTCAGATAAAGACAAACATCTAAATCTTATCCTGCGGATTTTGTAACTAATCGGTTCCACGCTCAGGGCACATCCCGTTCTTCAACCTGCTCCTCCACCTCACTGGGGGGGATTGAACTCACGAAGGAGTGATTAGTCCAGCTTCTCAGGCCTACATCGGGCCTGGTAATCTGTGGTAATCCCTCAGGGTTAGGTGGATGAGTTTAATGCTTAGTGACACTCATGCTGTCTTTGTCTGGACGACCACCTGAGAGGGGAAAAACAGAAGATGGAAACAAAGATTTGGATTAGGACAGACTGAGTCGTGTCTGTGTTCAAGTGATTTATGCCGCACTCAGTGCTGCCAGGTGCCACAGTTATGAGTTGTTAATATTTAACACGAGTTCACATGGACTCAAATCGTCCTTTTTTAGTTTCAATATGTGGGTCAGGCACAACATTTTTAAACTGCAGTATTAGATTGTATTGTATTATGCACTGGATTCCATCACATGCATCATATTGTATTGATGGTATATTGCAACACACCATACAGTCTATGGACAAACGTATCGGGCCACGCCTGTTAATCTGTGGAATCAGTGGACGTGTTTAGGAAGCACGGGGCCAGAAAGTGTGCGAGGCTACAGAGCGAGGTCATCAGCTGCTGATGAGCGTAGTGTGTGACAGTCGCTGACTGCAGAGGTCAAAGCTCCTCCGACATCAACATCAGCACAGAAACTGCACATCCGTGTATCCAACATTTGACCTCGATCGTCACTGTAGGTCAGACTAACACAGCTCTGTAGCATATCTCATGAGTGTGGCAGGTTCGTACACGAGGAATTACCCCACCGAAGTTTGAATGTGTGCAGATTTGGAGCTTGTAATGAAAGCAAAACTAAAGCATTAAGCCGTTGAAGCAAAAATAAAAATGAAAAAAATAAAGCTTTACATCAGTCTGCCAGGAACAGCTCACAAAGGTCAAGAAAATGAAAGTACTTATGAAAACAGCTTTTCTAATAAAAAAGAAAAGAATGTAAAAACTAAATTTGGGCTAAATAAACACTGAATGTGCAGTTTCACACATGAAATTATGTTCCCCAGAATTTGTCAGTATTTTTCTCTCTTTAATTCTAAAATAATTTTCCTCACACATATTTAATCAACTTGTACCAACTTCTTTCTAAAATTCTTTTCCACTAAATTTAGACGAATATGTTAATGTCTGTTTCCAGCATCAGTATGCTTTGATACACACACACACACACACACACACACACACACACACACACACACACACACACACACACACACACACACACACAATTTAATCAAATGATTAAGTTCATAACTTGATTGAGCAGCGTGAGGCTCAGCTATAATCCGCACTCAGTCTCACTTATTGTTGTGCACCTCAGCATGTCATCAATACATGAGTCACTGAATGATGAAGGCAAACAGAGCCGAACACAACAATATCATTATTGGCATTAACACAATAATCATGAAGCTCTGATGTTGTGACAGACATTTGGGCAGCTTTTGAGTGTAAAGGCTGTTTCTCCTTGTTGGAGACGTCAGAGGCAGAAACGTAGCATACATGCAGCTCATTTAAGTCTCACAGATTCCCACAAATACAAGTTAAAAAATTGCTTTTTTTAAATTCCTGATTTTGCTGTTTGACAGAGCTCTTTGGTTCATCTCACTAGTAAAGGCTGAAATCCAGCTGCTGCTGTTTGATCAGCTTACACATGCAGACCATAATCTTAAAAAATCGACTTACCGAGCCTTGGACCTGCGTACGAGGCTCTCTGCGCCTCCTTCACCTGTCTTCAAACAGGGATCCAGTTTCTTTCACCTTTCTTTGTGCGCTCCCTCATCACTCCCTCCTGCGTCTTTGGGTGAGTTTCCATCAGAAACCCACCCAGATTTCCCTCTAATCCTCCCAAGTCCATCTGTTACTTTCCCTCCCCTTTGCTCCCTGCAGTATCTTTCCCCCACTCTCTCCCTCTCTCTCTCTCACTCCTCCCCTCTCAGTCATGGCCCTGCTGACCTGTCCTTCTATAGATTAATGTGTAAACATGGCATAGGAAAGCTTGGATTGAGACAAGTGTTGGTGATGACTGCACAATTTATAGGTTGGGAGCTGTGATTGGGAAAATGATTCAGTTTGTTGGCTATTTTCTTGCTTTGTGGCCCTGTTGAAATGCAGCGTGTCTTCTGCTGCTACACCTTAAAAATGCTCAACCAGTTCTTTCTGCCGGCACTGGAGAGGAGGTGTGGCCCGTTTCCAATCAGCAGCACTGGCACCACCTGAGCCTGGTGTGCCAGCCCTTAGAGCTTGGTCACTGTGTGGCTCCCCCCCGAGACAGTCTCTGAATTTTGGTTGTTTCTTCGTTTGGTTTATTGCACTAAACAACGCTGCATACACCACTTCTCCACCCATGCACTCACTAACACTGCTGACCATACGGTCAGTTTACCTTCTTTGTTTTGTTCATTTAAAATTAACTGCTTTAATTTAGTGTGCAGCTCCCTTTTTATCATGGCCCGGTTTGTGACACTATCAGAGGGGCAGCTCAGATTGAGCGGTCTGGGCACAGAGTTGAAGAGGCTGAGATGTTTGGAGGGATGCAGAGGAGGGATAATTGACCTACTGGATAAAGGATGCCGAAGACGCTGCTGGGCTGGAGGAAAAGAGGAAGACCACAGAGGAGGTTCACGGATGTGGTGAAGGACATGCAGACGGTGTGACAGAGGAGGATGCTGGGATACAAGTTACAGTGACAACTCCAAAGGGAGCAATAATTTTACTGTGTGTCATTATCTCGAGTTCTCAGATGAGTTCTCGCTCTTCACTGATTCATTCTCATGTACAGCAACTCTGTGAGCTCGTTCACATTTCATGGCAAACAATTACATTTACATCTTCTCAACTAACTCAGTGCATCATTGTGACAAATCCTTCTTCCCTGCTTTCATATTTACTGCTCTAAGTGAAAAACATCATCATTTTAGACATAACATGATACATGACATAGTTGCCCGTGACCTGCCCCGCGAGGCCTGTTAGTACCCCTTCATGAATGCACCTCTGCTTCTAAAGGGTTCATCTGAACTCATGTTACATTGAATTTTATTGAAAAGTGTACACTGTTACCATATTTGGTCATTCAGGTAGTTTGGTCTGTTCGTTATTATATTTACTTATTTTAAAGCAGCTCTTTAAAGATGGAAAAATGGTTTAAAGTAATTTGTGGGTTTGATTTTATCTTTAGATCAGTCGAGCTGCTCTTCATGTGGGCATCACTGACTTAGCAACCAAAATGTTCAGCAATCACACCTCTAAATGTTACCAAAAACACTGAGATAGGACATGATGCGTTACTGGGCTAATTTTAAACACCTTTCTCCTCAGCCTGAGCGTTACGATGATCAAATGATTAAACCATTCTGGACGGATAATAAAGAGTTCTCGGGACACAGAAGTGCAACATGCTTCAAGTGTTATAACTATTTTTTATTTCCACAGATCTTAAAAATCAACATTCATGGCTGCGTTCATAACACTTTTTATTCAGTGTTAGCTTACAGAGGCTTCATGAGCTCAGTGACTTGTGAGCAGCAGGAAAAGCATTCAGTCATTATTTGGGATCCGTCCCACTGTGTGAGGGCGTTGGTTTGGATTATGTAACTCAACTTACTGTACAAAAAAAATAAAGTGGCACAAGGTCTCAACTGACCATCATGTCCTAAAGTGACTCACGCCGACTGTCAGATTCCCAATCTGCCCCTTTTAGATGCTAAGCCCCCTCCTCATGAATGGAGGGACTCAGCTCCAGCTGTCAATCTTATATGTTCTGCTCAATATCTGTGATGGCTTCATCTGACCTCCCCTCACCCTCGCACTGCTAAATGAGTCAGGAAATTAATGAGTGATTAAAGCAGGCCTGATGACTCAGCCAAATAAATACACATACTGCCTGAAGCTTTACATATTCTCCATCAATCCAGAATTTATGAATCTGCAGATATCAGTTTGAAATGTTCATCTTCTGTAAAGAAGTGCTTTTCAGTTTCAATGTCAGTGTGTGCCCGCGGTGTGGAAGCACATGTGTGAAGCTTAAAGTTTATTTTTAGCCTAAAATCACATTTCTGGTAGGTTCGATTTATGCATCTAGATCGTTTTGGTGCGATTTGCCCTGAACTGGAAATGTTGCTTAGATAGAATTTATCTCTATGGCACTCACCTCGTGGTGCTCAAAAGCAGCAAAAAAACATTTAAAAGAATTAACAGCAGCAGTGATGCGAAGTTCCTGATGTGGAGCTACTTTTGGCTGCTTCCTTATATAATAATAAGCATGATCTGGTTATTTAAATGCATAAATAAATGAACCACTTTACCCGGTCACTGTAATACTGCCCCCTTGTTGACGGGAGGCTCAAACTGAAACTGAGGACACTGCATGTTCACTGACTGAGTTGTAGCATGTCGTTAGCCAATGAGCACGTCCTGGATAATCCTCCTTTATGGCTTCATAATGACCATAATTTACCAAATGAATTCATATTTCAGGTCATTGTGACCTCAAACTAACAACTGAGCCCATAAACTCATCAGGAAAGTATTTACTTGGGAACAGAACAAGAGAACCAAAAATCTCTATAGAACCTGAACTTTTGTTATTTCCCAGGAGTCCCTCCAAAATAAACCAGAATAAATAAATCAGAGAGACAGCACTGACTGTGTATACAAATGACTGCAGTCCCAGTTAATGCTATTTCTTTGTAAAATCCTTTGAATCACAGCTGAGAGTCTGCACTGTGGTGTCCTTGGACTTAACAGCAAAACTGCTTATGTTTGTAGTTTAACAAAAAACTGTCATGATGATTTCTTGGGGGGACAAAAGCATTGGATATTTTTTAAGGCAAGTACCACTTATTCACATTATAGTCAAGAGGGTATCTCCTGAACTGGGCAACTCAGACCAGAATAATATGGGTGGACAGGCAGCACCACAGGCCAGATTTACTGCAGAGTGCACAGAGTGTCATTTCTTTCTGCGGATGAGTGGGGTTCACTGCTATTTAGTCCGAAATGCTGCAGAGTGAACAATAAACATCCAATAAGCAATAACAAAGCCTCATATAACACATTCTGACACGCATCGTCGGTCTGTAGTTTGTGTTGACAGGTAATGGAAAGTCTTCTGCTTAAATATTGGTATTCATGGCCCTCTGGTGGTGACACAAAGCAAATCCTGATTGGTTGGAAAATGAAGCTGGGCAGAAATCATCTGAGGGAAAAATTATAGAGTTTAAAGGAGATTTGGGAGGTTTTTGCAGGGAAAAACAAACAGTGGATTCAAAGCAGAGCCAGAGTGAATGCATCAGGTATCATTTTATTTCTCAAATGTACTGCCACAGTTTACAACACAGCTATACATTTTAATACACAGCAAAATAAATTCATTTCATACAAAATTAAATCTGAGAAATAATAATAGCCATGTGAAGCTAAACTGTACTCCAGTCCATTTTCCCACAATGTTGAACTTTAACTGAGCCAGTAATACAGTAAGGACTCGTACAGGCCCACGAACTACGACAAATGCTAACAACTCAAAACCATGTGACCCCTTCACAGTCGTCGGGCTTGCATGCTCTCGGCGTGGCTTTAATTTCCTGTTTCCATAAACTCATAAATGACAATGAATCCCACGTAACATCAACGGCAAGAAGGGAAGATGTCACCTTTCAGCTGTGTGCGCTGAAGTAAATGAGGGGCAAGTACACATCCACATCCACTCAAACAGCACGCACATTAACGAGGTTCACACGTTCGAATTCTCTTTAATTTAGCCAACACTGCAGCTGAACTTCATACAGCTTCATACAGACAATTACACAACAAATCGAAAGGCCTACAGAGATAAACAGGAAGATGAAGCCACCGTCGGTTACTGAGCTGATTCATAAAGAAGTATTCGAACGACCAATCAGGTTAAAGCCATTTAACATGTGATCAATACATCAGGCCAGCCTGCCTGTAATCAAAGTCACACCTGACTTTGACCTCGTTGGATTTCACTGCTGTCAATAATTAACCAAGCAATAAATTAATAAATAGATCAATAAATAGTTAATTGTGATTGTTAACACTCTGATATACAGTACAGTATATTTCCAGGTTCATCTATAATTACTTGGGACTATTTACATCAGCACAATACTGCACACAGGTCTCTCACTCACACACACACACACACACACACACACACACACACGGCCTGTACAAACGTACACATGTAATCCTACAGCAGGGATCCTCACATCCTCACATCCAGGTGTCCTGCAGGTTTTAGATGTGTCTCTGCTTCAACACACCTGAGTCAAATATAGAAGTCATTAGCAGGACTCTGGAGAACTTGACTGCATACTGAGGAGGTGATTCAGCCCTTTGACTCAGGTGTGTTGGATCAGGGACACATCTAAAAGCTGCAGGACACTGGCCCTCGAGGCCTGGAGTTGAGGATCAAACAAGAATTACACAGTTTTACTTATAACCTGTGTGCATGTTTCTGTGTATTATTACTCTGCATACATTATATTTGTGTTTGTTATATTTATGGGAAGTGTCTAGAGCTCAGAGCCTGGAGGGGAGGTTGGCTCAGGAATTAAATGGTTTCATTATAGCATCGTTTAGTGGTTCCGCATGATTTTGTCATTAAATATGTATAAATATATACTCGCTGCTTCCCATTATCACTGCACCACTTTTGTCAGTTGTTTCCTACTTTCTAGACAGACACAGAAGTTCACCATCTCAAATATTTGGACTTCTTCTTACATGTCAATTACTCAGTTCCTTCTCAGTAAATTCTTCTGACAATACTTCTGACAACTGAACTTACAAAGAAGGACAAATGTAGTCTATCCTTCAAATAGCCTGTAAAGCTGAAAAAAAAGGTGATAATCACATCGTGTCTCCATAGCAATTTAGTTTTGTCCTTCATATCACTTTAAAATGACACAGCACGTTTAGCTGATACTGGGTCCTTTATTTTAAAAACTGACCGCATTCTCAAACTGTTCCTGACTCTAACTTTCCTCCCTAAACATGTCATCCACGACAGCTGGCAATTAAAGGGTTAATGGCCAGCTGTTGTGGGCGACATGCCCCAAACTGCCTTTAATGCCCATCTTATTGCTGCTGACAGGATCAGGCAAGCTCGCTTTTCATTACCGTAATTATTATAAATTTGTCCTCTTGGAAAAATCAGATGGTTCCTCAGAAGAAGCAAAATGCTGCCCCACAGATTAACAGAGTCAACTTGTCCCTTAATGTAGGGTTTAGTTTTATCCTTTTATATATCATCCCATCCTGTCTTATAGTGTAATGAGTACTTATACTCTAAAACATGCAAAAATAACCTCTCTTTTGGTCCTCCAAATGATCCAAATAAGGTTTTTATATATGGATGCATATCACGTTAAGCTGTCAGAACAGGAATGGATTGGTTCTGGTCACCGTCTCATCTGGCTCCCTGCCTGAGACAACTTCACTGCCGGTCTGTGGGGTGGAGCCTCCAGAGTGACCATCACCTGACAGGTGATTCCATTGAAAGACACCCAACTGAGCCATTCCGGTTCCAGTTAAGAGGGAGCCTGGATATCCAAACTGCACCATTCCCGCGCCTTCACCAGGGGAACACGCGTGTCCTATTTGTGGACTCTCCTTGAGAAAAATCGGCTGTACCATTCCAGTATCTGGACGCAGCTGAGACATATTGATGGGAGAATGAGACATTCCCAGAGTATGTAATGATGGGTTAGGATTGGCAGCTCCAGAAGTGGGAGTAGGTGTGCCATGGGGGGGAGCTATGGTCGAAATGAAAGGGTTGCTGTATGGGGGTGATGTTTCAGCAAAAGCTCCTGATTTTAGCACAGGGCTGGATGCCATGCTCGTCACTTTGAAAGTGCCTGGGAAATCAGGGAGAGTGACAGCAGGATGGAGGGATGAGGGGAAGGATAGAGGGAGGGATGCACAGTTTGAAGTATTCCAGCAAAGAGAGAATGCACCAAGGCAGAGCAGAGAGAGGCATGAGAGGAGTTACACATCTGCTGGTTAATGTACACTAGTCTTTATGCAGAGTAATGTCACTAATGCTCACACACAAACATACAGAACAACATCTATACACTACAGCGGGACCACAGGAAGAAAGGGGAGGCAAAACACATGATCACAATAAGCTTTTCCATACAAACCTACTGATAAATATTAGTCACCACCCTCTCTCATCTCATCTTTGAAGGACTTCAGCTGAACAGAAGAGGAATGCATTCGAAACATCAGCAGGGAGTGACTAATGTTCAGTAACTCGGATTTGGCCGGTCTTCGAAGTTGATCATGCATCCGCTTGAGCCAAGTGCACCACAAATATTTCCACATAAAGAATTTGTCAGAAAAGTTACTTTCCACCCAGAGTGACGCGTATGCTTTTCTATCCTTACCGATGGCTTGAGTTTGGGTGTTGATGGGGGGGTGCTGTCTGGGTTTGGGGTTAGAAGAAAACAGATCGTCCAAGTCAACCAGCGACACCCCCGCTGAGCCCAAGAAGGAAGCAGTCTTTCTATATGTGTCCTCTTCCTGCTCCGAGTGCTTTCCTGCAATAAAATAAAGGTCCAGTTCTACTCTAAAAGGTGTTTTCTTTAGGGACAGGTCAGGGAAGAAGAGAGCAAAGTGGAAGAGAAGGTTAATAGATTAAGATTGTTAGGTGACTGCTGATTGATGGGAGGATGGAGATGAAATGAAGGAAAATGGTCACTCATGCAAATGACCGTTCATGGATACAATAATGAAGTTTTTAGAGTCACCACTTTCAGTATATTGATTAAAACCAAGCATAGAATTTTGCAGACTACCAGGACAAAAGTTTAGTCAATTAAAACGGAGCAGAGAGGGTTATTGCTGAGTGCACAGCAGACAGTCAGTGTTTGCTCATATGAAAAATGAGGGGAGAAAAAAAAATCATACAAACATGTATTCAAACAGTGTGTAGAGTGTGATTTACCTTTGCCATTGCCACTTGTGCTGCTTGATGCACCCCAGGGATCATTGGATTTAGATGCTCCATCTCCAAATGGGTCAGTAGATGGGGAGGAGTCTGAAGGAGGAGCAGGTGCACCCCACGCATCGTCCGTACCAACAGGAGCTGAAGTTAGGTAGGCAGATAGAACAGGTAGGTTCAAGCTGACAAGATTCACTCCTCTGGTTTTTCAGAGCCTTCTTCAGCGAAAACAAGTAAGTGCTACATGTGACTACAGAAATTCAGTCACTGGCCTTTCAACTAATCACAAACTGTTTTCAAAATCAGTCTCTATTTACTATATTAATGCCTTTTTGTTAATGTATTCGCTGTATGTTGCCCAGTAAACCTCCACTGTGGAAATCAAAAGCATATACACCAGCTTTCTAGAAGCAGTCCTGCAATGTATTCTGAATGCAATGAGAACAGGAATCTTAAATATGATCGTTTAGGCACTCTAGTTGTGAGCACAGCAGCCCCACCCACCTCCTGTTGGAGAGGGTCAGCCAATCAAAGTAAGCTGGCATCTTATTTCAGATAAATGAGGTCCCACTAAGGCCCAGTACGAAGTACAGTGGAGATTTTTTTGAATCATGCAAAGCTACTCTAAGATATTAAGTTAGAAATAAGCAAAAATACTTCAGCTTAAAGTTCCAAGAATGGCTACTGATGTACAAACATTTGTTTATTTCTTACCTGGAGCTCCCCACGGGTCATTGTCTACTTGGGATGAATCTCCAAATGGGTCAGAATTATTCATGGGCGAAGAAGCACTTGCTCCATCCCCCCAGGGATCTGACACAGTGGCTGGTGGAGAAGTGGCTGGGGCTCCCCATGCGTCTGTGCTACCTTGAGGCGAGCTCACTGGAGGGGCATTGAAGGGATCTGAGGCATCAATGTTTGGTGGACTGGGTGGTGCTGCAAATGGATCCTGTGTAGGTGGTGTTGTTGGTGCAGCAAAGGGATCTTCCTTTTGTAGGTTTTGATGCTGTGGTGAAAGTATCCTCTTTAGGTGGAGATGCTGGGGCAGCAAAGGGGTCGTCATTTGAGGGCAAAGATGGTGTACAGAAAGGATCCTCTTTGGGTGGTGTTATTGGTGCAGCAAATAGGTCTTGAGCAGGTTTGCCTGGTACTGAGAAAGGATCTTCTTTAGGTGGCGTTGTGGGAGCATTGAAAGGGTCATCTTTACCTGATGGTGGTTCTGCAAATGGGTCCTCTTTAGGGGATGTTAATGCTGGAGCATTAAAGGGATCATCTTTTGGAGTGCTAAATGGATCGTCTTTGGGGGCATTAAAATAATCGTCTTTGGGGGCACTAAAAAGATCGTCTTTTGGAGTGCTAAAAGGATCTTCTTTTTGGGTAATAAATGGGTCATCTTTTGGAGCTTGGAAGGGATCATCTTTTGGGGCATTAAACGGATCATCTTTTGGGGCATTAAACGCATCATCTTTTGGGGCATTAAACGGATCATCTTTTGGGGCATTAAACGGATCACTGTTCGAAGAACTGAAGGGGTCTGGTTTATCTTTTGGGGCAGCAAATGTGTCCTTTGTGGCTTTGGGTGTACTGAAAGGGTCTGAAGTGTCCTTTGGGGTGTTGAAAGGGTCATCTTTTGATGCACTAAAGGGATCTTCCCCATTTTCTGGTGCTGCAAAAGGAGCTTCCCCATTTTCTGGTGCCGCAAGAGGATCTTCAGTTTTTTCTGCTACAAATGGATCTTTCTCAGTTTTTGCTGGAGCCCCCCATGGGTCACTGCTAACTGCTGTTTCTGTGGTGTCAGGTCTTGAAGGGGTGCCCCATGGATCTGTGGCCTCTTTAGGCTCTTTTGGGGCTCCCCATGGGTCTGCTTTCACTTCCTCTTCCTCTTCTTCCTCTCCTCCCCAAGCATCAGTTTTAACATTAGCGCCTTTACCAGCATCCTCCCATTTCAGTTCTTCTTCACTCATCTTGGCCTAGGATGTTACAGTTGCAAAATGGTTAACTCAGACAATTATTCAGCATCTCCATTTAATGGCACAATATGCAAGTTGAGATAGTTTTTCCTTTATTAGCCACATAATTAAGACAAAAAAAAACAACAAACAAACAAAAAAGTTTTCAGCTCAGTCTCTCCAAAGTTGACCATAGTTGCTGAACTCACTGCAGGATCATGGACTGGGGTCATCGAATTTCAACACAACATAAAAGTCTGCCATGGGCCTCTCAATGAAGAATGTTTGCCTATTGAGATTTTTTGGGTCTTTTTAAGGCAATAAAGCAGCAGCAATTTGAATGTAAACATGTTGGCTAAAACTTAGGACAGTTTCATGTTATCCTACCGTTTATCTGTAATGTTTATTTTTACCTGTAATAGAGCCCCCAGACAGCATTATAGTGGCGTAATGTTTTCCTACACCTGTGCACTGTACTTACCCTTCTCTCAGTTTCCTTCTTCTCAGCTTCTTGTTTAACACGCTCTTCTTT
The DNA here is from genome assembly GCA_024447675.2 of Pterophyllum scalare. Classification (NCBI taxonomy): domain Eukaryota; kingdom Metazoa; phylum Chordata; class Actinopteri; order Cichliformes; family Cichlidae; genus Pterophyllum; species Pterophyllum scalare. The sequence goes on from JAMQGT020005246.1 coordinate 26,348, forward strand.
GCGGGCAGCAAAGGAAGCAGCCAAGTCAGCCACAGAGGGTATGTTGTCCAAAGAAGGAAGTCCCATAGCCCCAGGAACATAACACGGCTTGTAGGTTGGATCCTTGACGTTGTCCGACGATGAAGCTGGTTAGAAAGTAAGGGAAAGCATATACATGATTGGTGAAGAAAACCTGTTGGAACAATGGCTGTACAACAGTGATATTAACAAAAAGGGCTTACCAGCTGCACTTTTAGAGGTCTTTTCTCTAGTCTTGACGGCAAAATCTCTCTCTTCCTTTAGTTTCTCATCGTCCTCCATAAGAACAAGGACAACCTTGGCCTTCTCTCTCACATTTACACCCTAGGAAAAACATGGACACATTAAATTTTGATTTGGCTCCAACCATTTCAGAAAAATTATTTAAGCCTGTAAAACCTTCCCCCAAATGGTACAGGTCTTGTAAAAAAGGTTAAAGGAATATGAGGACATAAATATTATAGTACCAGTAACAGAAAACCTGACCGCATAGCAAGAAATCCTTTAATGAAAGCTACAAGGCTGCATACATTTGATATTATCTGGAAGCATGCATCACCTGATCTTTGCCATCCTTTTCTACAAAGCGGTACTCTGTGAGAGCTTTAACGATGTAGATGTTGTCTTTCATTTTCAGAAGCACACGGTCATCACCAGTCTTCAGCAGGTACTCCAGGAGTGTCAGGGACTAAGAACCAAAAAGACAAATGAAAAGAAAAAAAGACTGAAAATGGGGGAGTCAGGAATAAAGTTTGAGAATCCTGCCCCACCAAAATGCAATTCCAACTTTAAAACCAAGATCCAACCCTGAAACAGGTCTTTGGATTCGTTTGAAGAAAACAAATACTAACCAAAAAACTTCCCTCAAAATTTCACCACTGTGATCAAACTGGTTCTCACAAAGACAGCTGGATATGCTTTAATTGAATTTATTGATTTACGGTCTCCGGTTTCCTGTGACAGATGGCTTCACTCAGTCACTCATGTAGTTTGGAGCAAGCTGCAACACACAACCTGCCCATTCTGCACAGAACAGGCACAATCACACACAGACACATTTAACAATTCTATCTTATAGCTGTTTTCTTATCAAACTATTGTAATTTTGCATTAACGGGATGTCTGTAACCTGTAGCTGCAAAAACAAACAAAAAACATAACGCTCTCTCTTCATGTGCTCCACACTGTAATGGTAGGTAACAGAGAAAGTCAGGTAGGGGGTATATCTAAAAATGAATGTTTTCCCCTCTTTTTTGTGAATAAATGGACATTTCTAATTAACATCCCATCCATAACAAACACAATGAATCAACTCTTAAACCAGCATCTGACCTCTCACGCTAACCCTTCTTTTTGCCAATTCAATTCAATTCAATTTTTATTTATATAGCGCCAAATCACAACAAACAGTCGCCTCAAGGCGCTTTGTATTGTGGGTAAAGACCCTACAATAACACAGAGAAAACCCAACAGTCAAAACGACCCCCTATGAGCGAGCACTTGGCGACGGTGGGAAGGAAAAACTCCCTTTTAACAGGAAGAAACCTCCAGCAGAACCAGGCTCAGGGAGGGGCAGTCATCTGCTGCGACTGGTTGGGGCTGAGTGGAGAGAGACAGGACAAAAGACATGCTGTGGAAGAGAGCCAGAGATTAATAATAATGATTAAATACAGAGTGAAGTATAAACAAGTAAATAAAGGTGAATGAGAAGAAACAGTGCATTATGGGACCCCCCTCAGCAGCCTAGGCCTATAGCAGCATAACTAAGGGGTGGTTCAGGGTCGTCTGATCCAGCCCTAACTATAAGCTTGATCAAAAAGGAAAGTTTTAAGCCTAATCTTAAAAATAGAGAGGGTGTCTGTCTCCCGAATCAAAGCTGGGAGCTGGTTCCACAGAAGAAGGTCCTGAAAGCTGAAGGCTCTGCCTCCCATTCTACTCTTAAGTATCCTAGGAACCACAAGTAAGCCAGCAGTCTGAGAACGAAGTGCTCTATTGGGGTGATATGGTACTATGAGGTCTTTGAGATAAGATGGGGCCTGATTATTCAAGACCTTGTATGTGAGGAGAAGGATTTTAAATTCTACTCTAGATTTAACAGGGAGCCAATGAAGAGAAGCCAATATGGGAGAAATATGCTCTCTCTTTCTAGTCCCTGTCAGTACTCTAGCTGCAGCATTTTGGATCAGCTGAAGGCTTTTCAGGGAGTTTTTAGGACAGCCTGATAATAATGAATTACAGTAGTCCAGCCTAGAAGTAATAAATGCATGAATTAACTTTTCAGCATCAATCTGAGAAAGGATGTTTCTAATTTTATAAATATTGTGCAAATGTAAAAAAGCCGTCCTACATATCTGTTTAATATGTGCATTGAAGGACATATCCTGGTCAAAAATGACTCCAAAAGATTTCTCACAGTGTTACTAGAGGCCAAAGTAATGCCATCCAGTATCCAGTAGCCAGTATCTGGTTTGACACCATGCAACCACTGTTGCTCCTTCCGCTGCTCACCTTGTGGATGTGTCGCCAGTTCTTGTCGTCTTTCAGCCGTTTCCAGAGCATCGTCATGATCTCGTTGCAGGCCACGACATTGTATGTTAGGTCAGAAATGCTCGGCCATCTGAGAGCTGGATGGGCCCCACGGGTCATTGGATGTCGCCTCTCTCACCTGCAAGAGAAGCAAAGAGAGTTTGAGATGCCACTTTATAAAATGCTGACAGGATTTTGGAGGCCTGGCAGAAGCAGAACATCTCATTATGCAACTCATGCAACTCAAATAGCTAGTAACCAGTTCTACAGGCTATTATTCACCATGTCTCATGAGATCATCATCCAAACAAGGAATTCATCTCCACTTTTCCCTGATTCAAAGAAATTCAAGTGCCGAACTTGTGAATGTCTATAAGCAATTTTGCCACAGCAGAGGACTTAATTTTAAAGCTATCCATGTTCCCACAGATGTGCTACTTAATGTGCATAAAATGATACAGTATTTGCCTTGATTGCTATCCTGAACTACATGAAACAAAAAATAAGAAATACGTAACTAGATAATATTAAACTGAAAGACTAAACATTATAATTTGCAGTTACACACAATTTGATTCTAGTTTCTCTTACCTTGACCTCAGCCTCAGAGTAGTTCTGGACCAGGTTCTTCAGCTGTCGACGGAGCATAGAGGACGTCATGATGTCTGGGGGAGAGCTGGGGAATCAAACCACTGCGATCTGATTCAGAGAAAACATGAGAACAAAGCAAAACAAAAACAGAAAACTGAAACTTTTCTAATCACTAGGATTTCAACAATGATCACCCACAAAATTTAGCCTAACCTTCATCTAAAGCCACATTCACATATAAAGTGATTTGCTTCATTTTTATGAACTTACAACAAAAGGTAAGGAAATTTGCATTTGGTCGATTATTTCTATGTTCTAACAATGCTTGTTGGCAACATAACTTAGACCGTTGAAAAACCTGTTATTTCCCCTTAAAGGGAGCCACATTTGTAAGGAAATGCATTTGTGGGTTTAGCAGCAGAGGTGAGTATGTGGGTTGCACACATGAAAAACTTGCCAAATGTTCTCTGCCAATGCCAAACAGCTGATTCTGCTAATGACTCTTGTTTGACTTTGTTTATTGGATTGGATGATTGACATCTGGAGAAACAAGACATATTGGCAATTTAACAATTTATTCATGTAACCAACAGCACGTGGAAGGACCCTACACAGTCACAACATCCGGTCACCAGCTTGGTCACACACTGCTATGTCTCACTCTTCAACCAGACATTTGCCGCAACTCAGCCAATGTAGTTGTATTGGTCACTCTGGCAGGAACAGCACACCCACACTGACCCCCACAAGTGTTCAGTGGGGTTCCACTCCCAAATCCTGGAGGTAGTCTCTGATAAAAATGCTCTATGGGGGTGAGCGTGGTCATCCTGAAGGATAGAGTTCGGTCCCAGACTGTGGAGATATGTGATTGCCACTGGTTGCAGAATCTCATCTCAATGTCTCTCTGCATTGAAATTGCCTCCAACGACAACAAGCCTGATTGTCAACACCTGGGCTAACAGAAATTCCAAACAAGAGTCAACAGCACAACCTACATACTTGACTCTGCTGCTTAACCCGCAAATGCATTTCATTAAAAATATGGCTCCATTTAAGGATTAATAAACAGGCTTTACAACTGTATAAGATTTATTATGAAAAGCACTGAAAAAGGCAAAGGTTTCTGCAACTTTCTAAAATTGTAATAGGAAAAGTGGTTTTAATGTATGAACTACTCCTAGTTGTGGAAGGATTGCAAAAGACAACATGGATATTTCACAAGATTTCTGGGACAATGTTCAGTTCACATGTGAAGCAGAAGTTTAACTTTAGTAAAAAGGCACAACGCTATGCTTAGTTTAGTCAAATTACAATGTATAGCATAACCAATGACTGCCTATCTGCTGGCCCATTCAGGTCAGTGCTTCCATCAATGACAGAAAATTAGCTGATGATGGACCCCAATTTTTTCATACAGTCAATATTTTCACATGAAGCGCATGAGGTTACAGAAATAAAGAGGCTGTTCGTAGTGTCACAGAAGGAACACAAAAGGAAGATGATATTGGCGGTGATGAACTTGACAGCACAAGGGCTTAACTTACATTTGTGACTTCAAATAGATGTAAAAGGACTGTGAAACGTATTTAGAACATGTGTGCAATAAATTTTTTATAAAAAAATCAAGAGTAATTTAGAGCTGCGGTCTCTCACCTCCAACACACACACTGCGAGCAGCAGAGCGGTGGCACGCAGACCCAGCTGAACCCAGGTGCAGTGAAAGAAAACTTTTTTCTAAAGTTAATAACAGCAGCAGCTGTTTCTGTAATCATAATCAAACCTTTACAAACAAAAAGTTTATGAGAGTTCTTTATCAAACCACCTGTTCAATGAGCCTTAACATGAAGAAAATCAATCTTTTAGCCGCTGCCATCAAACACTTCTTTGTTTTACATAGCAATAGGGCAACTGAATTAATACAAAGTAAAATGAAAGCCATCTGTATGCAAACAAACTGCTTGTTTAGTGCTTCAGTTTTAAATTTGGCTGTCCTCCCTCTCTCTCTCCAGCAGAGAGAATGCCAGGCTGAGACTTAAGGGGGGGGGGGTCACAGCACATAATCCACTACATTTATTTTAAAGCTTTAGTTACTTAATACTCTCCTGTTTGAGATCATTAATATAAACATGATATAAATTATGCTATTTTATTATACATTAACCCAGTGGTTCCCAAATGCTGTGCTGAGACATGTTAGTGCGTGTCCAGGAGGTGCCTAGACATCTAGCGACAGCCATTTGTTACTGTTGTTATTACTGCAATATACACCTGTGAATAATATATTGTTGACTTACTATTTTTGTATCCACTCATTTCCTCTAAAAACTAATCATAAAATCCTGTTAAAGGGGAGGCACTTGTAGGTTGAACAGGTGACCATATGCTGCTAGGCTAAATGCAGTGGTCTAGGTTTGACTCTGACCTGAGGCCCCTTGGTGTGTGTCTGCTCCCACTCTCACTTCCTCCCTATTTTCCTGTCTAATCCTCACTGCACTATCAAATAAAAGGTGAAAAAGCCCAAAAGTTAAAAACAAAACAAAACAAAACAAAAAACTGTAAAAGAGAAACAGTCTATCAGTGCTTTTATCAGAGGGTAGGAATCACGAGAGTGGCTGGTGGAGCAACACTTGCATAAAAATGTAGGTGTCATTCTCAGTGTAGGTGCCACAAACATGCAAAAATATTGTGAAACACAATCATGCAGGTATGAATACAGGTGCTCCCTGAAATACTGGCTTTCCTTTTGGCCCCCAAAACACTGAAATCAACTATCCAGCTGTATATAGTCATGCTTATTTGTTTTCGTCTCCTTTTGTTTTAAATCTATAATTTGGGTTTTGATGAAGGCAATTCCATGTTTTACAATTAATGAGTACACAAACTGTATTTTAATTCCACTGTATCCTCACACACACAAACAACACAGTCACATACCTTGTGTAAAAAAAGGTGTTTTCGGTGTTCGGTTGTTTCTGTGCAGCTGCAGGCTCAGTGAGCGTTCATCCTGCTGGTCCCCCCTTCCTCCTGACTCCGCTGGTTTGTCTCAGGCTGTCAGAAACCAGATCCTACAGCTGCGAAGAGAAACCAGTCAACATATATAAGAGCTGAGGCGGCGGCGGACACCGTGGCAGGTACACATAAATGACTGCAAAGCGTAAATAACCCTACTGTAAGTGACAGTTTTGCCGCTGCGACAAATACATACCCCCACCTAGGCTAGCTCAGAATCTAGCTGAGCTAAAAGCTAGTTAGCTACCAGCATCCTTGGGCTTGTTTGAATAATATTTTAAAAAAGAAAAGAGAAGAAAAAAATATTAAATTGCATTTATAGCGCAACTACATAGTCAGTCTTAATCGCAGCAGTCGCCGCGCATGTAACAAGAGTCACGGTACGCGTTTTCAGGACCTCGGAGAGCGAGCCGAAGACGGTCAGCAGGCGTCAATATGGCTAACAGCCAGGCGGAGAGCAGCCAGCAGGAAGCATCAAAATATCAGACTTTAGTGACCAAATAGCGGGCTGTTTTCCATGAAACGCCCGCTGCTTCTAGTGCAAAACAACACCTGCTGTTTTTTGCATTAAACACGCACATTTACAGAAAAAAATAAAGCACTAACCATGAGCAGATTTTCAGAATCTCGAGGAGACGACACGACGCGACGGTTTCCGCTTCCGCAGTTTTCAGCGCCTGCCAGGCCACGCCCCCTCAGAAAATCATTATTTATTTAGATATTTGTTTGTTTATTTATTTCACGAATTAAATAGCCATTATAATCAATTTCGTATTTTTTATGCCAGAAGCTTAAGATTAAAAGATCAAGGACTTTCATGGGAGTAAAGTACCATTATCATTTTTTTCTGTTGCCTACGGTTACTGTGTGAGCTTTAACTGACGTCATGTGCCCACTTAGACGTCCTAAACCACGCAGTCTCACACGCGCGCGCGCGCACACACACACACACATGCCCCCGTTTGAAAGAGCTGAATAAATGAGTCACTACCACAACTCCCACATCAATAACAGTTGGACCAAGATGGCGGCCGAGGGAGAGTACGAGTCGATCCTGTGCGTTAAACCCGATGTCAATGTTTACCGCATCCCGCCGCGAGCTTCAAACCGCGCGTACAGGTAAAGGGACGCAGGCGGGCTGCGCCGATGTTTCTGTGAAATGTGGTTTAAAGGTGGTTGCTGGGCGGGTTTGGGTGTTTGACTGCTCGACAGTCAGCGCATGCTTTGAAATCACAGAGGGACAGTGCTGGCTTTATGCTCCGATGTCGGAAGCAGCTGGGAGATGAAGATCCATCTCCAGGTGTTGTAACGATGTAGAGAGGCTGAAATGTTCGCTGTGTTTTCTGAGTGGGGGACGCTGAGCTGTCAGAGATGTGACCGGGATATTTGTCATCATGCCGGCTCGATAGGGGCGGTTTGCCAGGACTGTCCCACTCTCCTCTGTGACAGCTGGGATCTTCTCCACAAACTGTTCACTCTGAAATCTTCACTGTTTGCTTTTAATCGATCCTTTCAGACAAAATCTTCATATCCACCCTGCTGCACTGCATGGCTGGATTCGTTTCCCGTTGATGACCCCACCCCAGCATCTGAGAGCTGAAAATATTGGTCCAGGAAGTTTTATTTTCTAAGGCACACAAAGACTAATAGTCTTGGTCACTGCTTTTTATATGTGCTGATCTGCTAGTGTCATAGTTTGCTGTGATAGTAAGCTCAGCATCTCTCCAAGTTCGGAATGAAGAATATATATATATATATATATATATATATATATATATATATATATATATATATATATATATATTATATATTTCAATAATAAACCTAAGCTAGATTATGAGCTGTCCCTCTACATATTAGAGAACTGATATATAATGTACTTAGTTTGTTAAGATTTATGAGAAATATGCCATTAATGGAACTGGTCAGACCGAACTGAACCTGACTCTGAGAGGACCTGTGAGGTGCACGGGTTTAGGCAGAGGATCTGGATCATAGCTTCTGTGTTTTTACACCAATTTAAATTCAGAGCTGCTCTCATGGACAAAACAAAATATCACTCAATACTTGTAAAAAGAGATGACACATATGTTTGAACATTTACCAGGCTTTCTAATCATGCCTGAGCCTGAGCTCCAGTGTGTCAAATGAATGCATATTGTGAATATAATCCAAGTTATTTGCTTCCGTCTGTAATGTTGGGACATCTGAAGGGTTCCCAAGATAAACCAGGAAAGTCATCATTTGTCTTAAATGGGTAAAAATGGAGAAAATAGGTTTATTTGTGCACTTTTACCATTTCTTTTGTAAAATACTCTTAAGCTTTCATACATTTTAATAATCTTTAAAATTAAACTGTTTAAAAGTGAAATTTTTTGCTTGATTGATCATAATTCTACATGAAAGCAATAATATTAAAGTAGGTTATTTATTTTAGAATAAATAAATAACCTACTTTAATATGTGCAGCCTCAGGAGCCATTATAGTGACTGCACATATTAAAACTGCAATAATGAAAGTAAATGAATATTTAGATCAAGAGAAATGAAAGAAAATCTTCATTTGAAACACACAAAATGTTTCAACATCATCTTCAAACATTTATTAGATAAAAATGTAAACTTTTACGTAATTCATTAACCACACACATATCAGTGAATATCTCCGGGCTTTGTTGCTCAAAACTACAAGTATGAAGAAGTCACTTTGTACGTCTTATTCTCAGTCAACCTTCATTGGTGCCACCTTGGATTCTGACTTTTGTCAGCACTCATGAGGCCACATTGTGATAAGAAAAATTAACTGCTTGTGGCTCCAACATTTGAATATCTGTTTAAGCAAAAATGTCCTGAATTCTAATCATTTAATCTGAAAGATTATTAAATTCATTAAGAGGTAAAAGAACTTCACACGAAGTCCCCTCACTATAACCATTTTGAACTGAGTTTTATTTGGTGATAGTAGCAGTGGGGACTGTTCAAATATTATATTTTATTAATAAATAAAAAACATTTATAAATGTATGCACTCTTTTGGGTGATTATTTAAGTAGAATTGCCCTTTATGAGCATTTTCCTGCTTTCCTTTGTCTTATTTGAAAGCCAATTATTAATCTTTTACTTTAGAGACCAAATGATTAATAGAAAAAATAATTGGCATTTTAATTGAGTTTTAACCAGACTAATGGATAGTTGCAGCTCTGAAAACTTGCAGTTAAATTGTCTCTGCAGGGCAGCTGACTGGAAGCTCGATGCCCCAGACTGGTCTGGTCGGATGAGGATCACAGCCAAGGGCAAAGTGGCCTACATTAAACTGGAGGACAAAATCTCAGGTATGACATCACTGGCTTTTACACTAAAAGCTCCATTAAGCCATATTTCTTTTATAGTAAAATTGACACAGATTCCCTGTAATGTGGAAGTCGCACGACTCTTCTTCACTGCAGTGTGTTTGTTTAACCTGCTCTCTGCTCCTGTAGGCGAGCTGTTTGCTCAGGCGCCAGTGAAGGAGTATCCTGGGATCGCAGTGGAAACTGTCAGCGACTCCAGCCGGTACTTTGTTCTCCGGATACAGGACGACAATGGTGAGGATTTAAATATCCCTGCATTGTCACATTGTCAAACACCTTAAATGCTCTGTCCACTGTTCTTTGTGTGAATTATCATCTCTTACTGGCAGGTCGCAGTGCTTTCATAGGAGTTGGCTTTGGTGACAGAGGGGATGCTTTTGACTTCAACGTGGCTTTGCAGGATCATTTCAAGTGAGCAGGATTTGCTGTTTTTTTTAAATAGATTACTTTCTTTTCTTGTTAGACAGTGTCATAGCAGGGGACTGTAACAAGTAATGACTGTTAAGCACTGCTTATAGCAGATCATCCATTCTCACAAAGAAGAACCAGAAACATGCTCCTGTTTGTATTTTCTTCTGCAGGATGGTATTATTGAGTAAAAACCATGTTCCCCCTGCAGGCTTAGACTAGTCAGGCTGAAGCTGGTCAGAAATGAATAAAACAAGCAGCAGACCTGGATGCATGCATCCATTCCCAGACCACTCTCCCCGCCCACCTCCTCCAGCTCTTCTGGGGAGATACTGAGGGGTTTGCAAGCCAGCTGAGAGATACAAACTTTGCAGTGTGTCCTGGGTGTAGCCCCCAGTATGCATCCTAGTCAGATACCAGAACCATCTCAACTGGCCCCTTTTGCTCTGGAGGAACAGCGGCTCTACCCTGAGCCTTTTCCCTGAGCTCCTCACCCCACACTAAGGCACCCTCCACCTCTTAGCTGGTGGTTGTCGGAAAGCAGTAAGCTAAAAAAGTTTGTTTAAGTTCTGGTTCAATTGTGCAGTATGAAATATTTAAGAAAGGAGGGAGAAAGCCTGACTGCTAAACCAAGTGTGGTAGGGTTTATCAGACCTTTGTGCCTGACCGGGCTACTGCATTTAAATAAAGTTTGTTTCAAATGAGTACATTCTGCATATTGTTTAGTAGTTTCAGAGAATCTAATGCACAGTAAATTTCTCAAAGATCAGCTCCACTAATGATATTCACTGAGTACTGATTTGTGTCCTTTGCTGTAACTGTCTGCATGCAAGAACTCCACATCAAAGCAAAATGTTGTTTTCAAGATGCTGTGGTTGTTCTAAAAACTGCTGAGGTGTATTGCTTATTTCTGTATCAGTGCTGATAGTGTGTGTGTGTGTGTGTGTGTGTGTGTGTCTTGCTTCCCTGCAGATGGGTGAAACAAGAGAATGAACTGAGTAAATGTGCTCAGTTTTGGGGATTCAGTGCCAAAGCTGGACTTGGGCTTTAAAGAAGGACAGACCATTACACTCAACATAGGGGTGAGAACCAGCTTACATGCTAGTAAAATGCAGAAATCCATGCCATAAAAGGGGCACATGCTGGGTGTGTGTGTGCGTGTGCAGGGGACAAAAGGTAAAGATCAATATCTCACACACTGCGCTGCTCCAGTTTGTCTCCTTTGCTGCACCCAAAGAAATGTATGCGCTACATCCATGTTAAGAGTTCACGTGTGTGAGACCGACCCGTGTGAGTGGTAACGTGCTCTGCGGTGGTGCTTCCGTGTGCATAGTTATCTGTAGAGACATTTTGTCGCTGGTAAAACTGCAGTTTGAAGCTGTTTTTTTTTTTTCATGTGTGATAACAACCTGTTTGTCAGAGATGAAAGTGTCAAGTTTTCCTCTATTTTAACACAAAAAAATACATAAATGAATAAAACAACAACAAACATGCCTTTCCACTCTAATTTTGTCAGTATTCCAGAGAATCTGTTTGTTTTGCAGCACATCAGGCATACAGTGTATCACAAAAGTGAGTCCACCCCTCACATTTCTGCAGATATTTAAGTATATCTTTTCATGGGACAACACTGACAAAATGACACTTTGACACAATGAAAAGTAGTCTGTGTGCAGCTTATATAGCAGTGTAAATTTATTCTTCCCTCAAAATAACTCAATATACAGCCATTAATGTCTAAACCAGCAGCAACAAAAGTGAGTACACCCCTTAGTGAAAGTTCCTGAAGTGTCAATATTTTGTGTGGCCACCATTATTTTCCACTTGTTGCCACTGGAATGCTTTTCCACTCCTCCATGATGACATCACGGAGCTGGTGGATATTGGAGACTTTGCGCTCCTCCACCTTCTGCTTGAGGATGCCCCAAAGATGTTCTATTGGGTTTAGGTCTGGAGACATGCTTGGCCAGTCCATCACCTTTACCCTCAGCCTCTTCAATAAAGCAGTGGTTGTCTTAGAGGTGTGTTTGGGGTCATTATCATGCTGGAACACTGCCCTGAGACCCAGTTTCTGGAGGGAGGGGATCATGCTCTGCTTCATTATTTCACAGTACATATTGGAGTTCATGTGTCCCTCAGTGAAATGTAACTCCCCAACACCTGCTGCACTCATGCAGCCCCAGACCATGGCATTCCCACCACCATGCTCGACTGTAGGCATGACACACTTATCTTTGTACTCCTGATCGCTGCCACACATGCTTGAGACCATCTGAACCAAACAAATGAATCTTGGTCTCCTCAGACCATAGGACATGGTTCCAGTAATCCATGTCCTTTGTTGACATGTCTTCAGCAAACTGTTTGCGGGCTTTCTTGTGTACAGACTTCAGAAGAGGCTTCCTTCTGGGGTGACAGCCATGCAGACCAATTTGATGTAGTGTGCGGCGTATGGTCTGAGCACTGACAGGCTGACCCCCCACCTCTTCAATCTCTGCATCAATGCTGACAGCACTCCTGCGTCTATCTTTCAGAGACAGCATTTGGATGTGACGCCGAGCACGTGCACTCAGCTTCTTTGGACGACCAACGCGAGGTCTGTTCTGAGTGGACCCTGCTCTTTTAAAACGCTGGATGATCTTGGCCACTGTGCTGCAGCTCAGTTTCAGGGTGTTGGTAATCTTCTTGTAGCCTTGGCCATCTTCATGTAGAGAAACAATTCATCTTTTAAGATCCTCAGAGAGTTCTTTGCCATGAGGTGCCATGTTGGAGCTTTCAGTGACCAGTATGAGAGAGTGTGAGAGCTGTACTACAAAACTGAACACACCTGCTCACTATGCACACCTGAGACCTAGTAACACTAATGAGTCACATGACATTTTGGAGGGGAAATGACAAGCAGTGCTCAATGTGGTCATTTACGGGTGTAGTCTCTTAGGGGTGTACTCACTTTTGTTGCTGCTGGTTTAGACATTAATGGCTGTATATTGAGTTATTTTGAGGGAAGAATAAATTTACACTGTTATATAAGCTGCACACAGACTTTTCATTGTGTCAAAGTGTCATTTTGTCCGTGTTGTCCCATGAAAAGATATACTTAAATATCTGCAGACATGTGAGGGGTGGACTCACTTTTGTGATACACTGTATTAATATGTTTCAATAAGGAGGGATCATTTGAAGGAACTGACCATGATTTACTGAAATGCAGACTTTGGGTATTAAAAAATTTGGTAATTAGAAGTCAACCTACATAGCAGAGCAGAGTCCAGTGATGGTAGGAAGTGGGACAGTGGGACAGGACCCCCTGGAGTCTAGATGCTGGTGGTGGCAGAGATGAAGCAGGTGAAGACTTGGATGAGAATCTCTGTCTGGCCAGGATGAGGTGGAGATGGGGAGGAGGCAGGTCCCATGGAGAGCGCTGAGATTTACAGCACATGGAATGCAGGCTGATTGGCTCACAGAAGGTGGGTGACAGTGTGGGAAAATGGAAGTGACGTAAAGAACAGTAGCAGCCTGAACAGCAGGGAAGTAGGCAGATGAGTGAATAGAGATGTTCCTTATTGAGCTTACACATAAGCTTTATTTAAAACAAAATGTAAAACTAAAAATCCTGATTAAAGTAAAAAAAATACATTTTGTGATCCAACCCTGTTAGTGCTTTATAAATCTAAATTTCATATGAAGAAACCTTTTTGTTGTCGTGTTAGACTAACTTCATTCTTCTCCATCTGCAGCAAGGCAAAAAGAGGGATAAGCCCCGCCCACAAGGATCAGGTGGGTTTGGACTCCTCCCACCACCACCTGGAGGCAAGATAGCCCCTCCCCCTTCATCGGGATTCTCGAATCACAACATAGTTCCGCAGACAGGTATATACACTGACTTTATTTAAACCACCTCCTGTGCATCAATACACATGCACACGGTGTGTGGGGGGGTGCTGTTCTCTGTGTGGCTTTGACCTACACCAGTGACCTATTTCCACAGGCACTGTGTTAATTAGTGGCTGTTAAATGACTCATTCGTCTTGAAGCTTCAGGCTGCAGAAAATGAATCCACTCTGTGGCGGCTCGTAGGCTAATGAGCTCTGCCTCTCTCTGTCTGTCAGGCTGCCTGCTGCAGTTGGACAGCAGCAACTCTAACACAGTGGTTCAGCCAAACACTAGTTCAGATCTTCTCTGGGGAGAATTTTCTGCTCCTGCAAGGTAAGAAAGCTATTTTTTGGTGTCACAAATGTTGCACCCAAATGTATAAAAAGGGATTTTCTGAGTGACTTGGGTGGGGGTGGGGCTCACAGTTGGTGCTGATGGATTTGAAGCTGAGCTCAGGGTTGTTTGCAGGCCAACCAACAACCTCCACACACAAAGTTCGTTCTTTAAGCAGGAGATTGAAAATACATTTAAACACTTACAGTAAATACAAAGAATCATCATTTTTTAATGGTGATGGAGATTCAAACGGATTTTTGAAGTGATAACTCCTGAAACGGATTTTAAATGGTGATAGGCGTCACAGGGAAGGACAGACTTTCCCACACTCTAGGACAGTGATGGGCAGCGTTACTCCCAGAGAGCCGTGCTAACTTAGCTAAAGCATGCGAGGGCCATTCATCAGGCAGCTGAATCTAAAATACACACATAAATGAGCAGTTTTGCTCAAATCTGTCATGTTTGTGTACTGATGTCCACTAATGTGTCCTGTTCCTGTTAACTAAAGAGAGCATGGTTCCAGTGACTACAGGGGAAGATATTACTAACATTTATAAAAGAATCCACTGAGTGCTATATGAGCATATAAATGCCCTCTTGTCACATCTTGTCAGTGTTCCCCACAGTGATGGAAGCCATCGCTCTGCACTGAAGTTAAATAGCAGTGAAGACAAACTGCAGCCATTCCCTGTGAGCAGCAGACTGGCTCTTGTTGATTTGAGGGTTGTTCGTTTTTCCTGTTAGCACGGTGAGGGTGCATTAGCAGTTCTGGCTCTTGGTCTGTTTTTGGTCCACGTGTGGTTTTTAGGAGGAGCAGAAAGCACGTGGAAACTTCAATGCAAATGCACTCACCGTGCAAAGTGTTTCATCGAGTGTGTACAATGTCAGGCACAGTTTACACCTCAGTAAGAACCGCAACACTGAGGAGCATCCGTTCTGACACAATAATTTACACCCAGTGTTACAGAAAAATGTAACATTTTATGGGTTTCATGTATTTCTTTAAGTACAGATATCTGAAGCTGAGGTGTATCTTTTGTGTTAGGGAATCAGAGAATTATACAAAAATCTAAGCTGTGATTAATATTCCTAATTGTTTAAATTATTTGTAGCGTTAGCGACAAAGGAAAAAAATGAACTTTGAACTGTCCCTTGATAACTTTCATGATGTCATCTGAATAACTGCGAATGGACTAATATCAGTTTGTGTGATTTCAGCTCGGTTCCGCCTCCGTCTCGACCACAGAACACCACAAACTGGATCCAGTTCTGAGCTGTTGATCGTCGTCGACTCGCCTGCATCTGTCTGTAGCTTCCCGTGCATCACACCGAGTGTATTTCCCACACACTGAACCCAAAGCAGAGACATGACACACACAGAGCTGTAGAATCACTTCACTCAGACTCATATCTCTGTCAGTTACTCCTGACATGAAATGAAGCATTAATGAGTTAAAGCCATCACTCGATATGAGCCATCTCCAATGATCTTTAAGGGCTATGTGTGATGTCCTGAGGAGTTTCATGTGTCCTCATCTCCTCCCCAGCAGGTGGCTCTCTGAGCAGAGCTTCATTTTTGATCTGCATTGTCTTTTGTCCTGGAAACGCCTCCCCCTGCAGGCACCGCAGTGCACTACATCCACACGTCAACTGCAACTAAAGAGCTGCACAGAGGGCAGAGCAAGTGAAGGCTGTTGGACACAAATTAAAGAGGAAACTCAGATGATGCCTGCACTGGAATGTAAATCTTATTTTTGTTAATCAGTCACTTTGTGGATAGTGATAGTGATCTAACTGGTTGTAATATTAATCCCAGAAACAGAAGAGCAGGTGGTGACACATGATGATGTTTGAGGTCAGAAGGAGGTTTTTTTTTCCTGCTAAGAACATGAGAACTTTACATTAAAATGGAAATTAAGTTTCTCATTTCCACACAGTGCAGCTTTGTCTGCAGGCTGGAGCAGTTATGGCTCAGATCCTCCTGTACGGCATCACACACGTTTAACAACCTGAGCTCTTACGTGCTACAAATACAGAAAATTGGATCCATGGATGCAGCTCCAGACACGAGGCACTACAATCTAATTTTCAATATTCAAAATTTCCTGATTAAATTTCCCCGTTTTCATCAAATGTATTGAGTGTGTTTGCAGAATCACCAAATCTGAAGTAATTGGATGAGCTGCTGTTGTTAAAATATGTGGAGTAAATTAATATTTTCATTCTGGTATATGAAACCTAAAAACCTCTGTTTACATTATAAAATCACGATTATTTATTTTTCAGTGCTTCTCATCAGCAGAGCTCAGAAATCAGCAGCCAAATCCAGACTGCCTTTATTTTTACATATTTTGCCGCATGTTTAAAGAGCTTTCTAAGCTCAGAATGAAATATTTGCATATCCTGATCTGTTGCTATCAAACTGCAGGCAGTTCATGTCATTCTAACTAGACTACAGAATAGGTCAGTTTTTTGACCTCTAAATAATCGACCTATTCTGCAGTCTAGTTAAAATGAGATGAATCTGAGCAGAAATGTAGGCCTTATCATCAGAGAGTCCTTTTTTTAATTTACTGTGAGGGAGATCAGCCCGAAGCTTGGCCTCACTTTCTATATTAAACATGCAGTGATAATTCATATCACCCAGATTTAAAGCTATAGAGGAAAATGTTGCTGCACAAACACTGTTAAAAACACTATTAATAATAATGAGAAAATAAACTGAAAAGGAACTTTACAAAGCAAATGTTTATCAGTTCGTTTATCTGCATTTTTTCTGTCTGTGAAACCACCGTGAAGAGTTCACCGTATGGAAAATGTTCCCGATGCTGCAGTTTACCTGCAGCGGTGACCCTGTGATGAACTCATCATTATGGAAATAATAATGTGGGCAGATGGGGAGGACCTGGAGGAGAAAGTTCAGCTCCAAACACGGGACGTTCGTCCTGAACAGGGCTGACCGGAAGAGTTTGACAACCTGGGACTTAAATGAGGAGATTGATTCTCATGAGTGTTTTTAATATGAAGCAGGTGATTAGCTTTTTAAAGACAAAAGAAAAGTGAGACCCCCGGCTGTGATAAAAGCCACCGGCCGATGCCTCTGCAGAGGGTATATCAAACACATTATACTGTGTTAAATGTTAACAGTGATCTTTTTTATGAAGTGATGATGCTTCTGTGGGTAGTTTGAATGAAACGATGTGTTTGCTGTTAGAGATTTGATCAGTCTCAGGGTTCATGGCAGGAGGGGCAGAATGATTGTGTCAGATCCTCTGATGAATGTGTTTATGGCAGCAGATGAAATGTTTGTCTCTGTGCTGAGAAGACTTTGGCTGATTGTGACATGAAACATGTCTCGACTGTGAATTTGTCTGCATAGAATTCGCTGTGATAAAATCAGCTGTGTTTAATTGGCATTAAGATATAAGGCTGACTGATATGTGTTGGTGTGTGTTGTGTTTACATTGCTCACATTACTGGCTAAGATATAAAAATGTCTCCCATTTCTCATTCATTCCACTCTGGCTCTAAAATCACTGAACTAACACTTTGATTTATGAACAACTTCATGAGAAAGAGGCAATAAATCCTTTCAGAGGACTCAAGTCTTGTCATTATTGTTCATATTGTTAATTTATTATCTCTGAGTATTTGAAGCCCCTGGCAGAAACTGCATTTGGAGTCACACACAAAGTGGAAAAACACACTACAGGCTGATCCAACTTTGATGTAATGTCCTTAAAACAAGTCAAAATGAGGCTCAGTATTGTGTGTGGCCTCCACGTGCCTGTATGACCTCCCTACAACACCTGGGCATGCTCCTGATGAGGTGGCGGATGGTCTCCTGAGGGATCTCCTCCCAGACCTGGACTAAAGCATCCGCCAACTCCTGGACAGTCTGTGGTGCAACGTGACGTTGGTGGATGGAGCGAGACATGATGTCCCAGATGTGCTCAATTGGATTCAGGTCTGGGGAACGGACGGGCCAGTCCATAGCTTCAATGCCTTCATCTTGCAGGAACTGCTGACACACTCCAGCCACATGAGGAACCCAGGGCCAACTGCACCAAGATATGGTCACAAGGGGTCTGAGGATCTCATCTTGGTACCTAATGGCAGTCATGCTACCTCTGGCGAGCACATGGAGGGCTGTGCGGCCCTCCAAAGAAATGCCACCCCACACCATTACTGACCCACTGCCAAACCGGTCATGCTGAAGGATGTTGCAGGCAGCAGATCGCTCTCCACGGCGTCTCCAGACTCTGTCACGTCTGTCACATGTGCTCAGTGTGAACCTGCTTTCATCTGTGAAGAGCACAGGGCGCCAGTGGCAAATTTGCCAATCCTGGTGTTCTCTGGCAAATGCCAAGCATCCTGCACGGTGTTGGGCTGTGAGCACAACCCCCATCTGTGGACGTCGGGCCCTCATACCATCCTCATGGAGTCGGTTTCTAACCGTTTGGGCAGACACATGCACATTTGTGGCCTGCTGGAGGTCATTTTGCAGGGCTCTGGCAGTGCTCCTCCTGTTCCTCCTTGCACAAAGGCGGAGGTAGTGGTCCTGCTGCTGGGTTGTTGCCCTCCTACAGCCTCCTCCACGTCTCCTGGTGTACTGGCCTGTCTCCTGGTAGCGCCTCCAGCCTCTGGACACTACGCTGACAGACACAGCAAACCTTCTTGCCACAGCTCGCATTGATGTGCCATCCTGGATGAGCTGCACTACCTGAGCCACTTGTGTGGGTTGTAGAGTCCGTCTCATGCTACCACGAGTGTGAAAGCACCACCAACATTCAAAAGTGACCAAAACATCAGCCAGAAAGCATAGGTACTGAGAAGTGGTCTGTGGTCCCCACCTGCAGAACCACTCCTTTATTGAGTGTCTTACTAATTGCCAATAATTTCCACCTGTTGTCTATTCCGTTTGCACAACAACATGTGAAATTGATTGTCAATCAGTGTTGCTTCCTAAGTGGACAGTTTGATTTCACAGAAGTTTGATTTACTTGGAGTTATATTGTGTTATTTAAGTGTTCCCTTTATTTTTTTGAGCAGTGTAATTTCTGCCTCTTTGTGACAGACTTTAATACGAATGTGCAACAATCCTGATGGTGGTGCAAGAACACTGTGTGGTGAAACACTGGAACAGTGCAGTCACAAAGGTAACACAACATCCTCAGCAGAATAACTCAGAACCTTAGAACAGAACTAAAACATAAGGAAGATGAGAAAAGCTTTATTTCCTTTGATCCATACTAATCAGAAGGTCGGTGGTTCGATCCCTGGCTGCTCCACTCTGCGTGCCAAAGGGTCCTTGGGCGAGGTATTGAACCTCGGGCTGCTCCCATGTGTTCATCAGACTGTGATTGTGTGTGAATGAGATGTGCTGTATTAACACTTTCATGTAAAGGAGAAAAGCGCTATCTAAGAACCACTCTCTCTCATTCCCCCCTTATCTCCTAAAAGGTCACCGACTAATCGGAACTGTTATTAAACACTTTTGCACATAATAAGTAATTCATAATTAACATTTTCAGCACTGCTTTAATTTGACTTTCACACCACGTTGCCTACACAGGACACAGTGAATTTTTCCTCGGCTCCATGTTGCTGGTAAAACAAAGATTTTTAACATCTGCAGGTCACTAACTGACCTCAGCAGTACGTGCTTATTCATCATGATCTTGCTTTGAAGCATAAGTTAATACGCCATAACCACCAGTGGGACACGATGGGCTCACTGGGAGGCAGCGGTCGCCACAGATGTGTCACATGGGGGTTAGTAGGTGATAGGCTGGCCTTTGGTACAAACAGGAAGTCAGTGGTGACAGAAAGGTCATCTGAGGACAGGAAGTCATACTGTTGCATCATTTTTTGGACTCCTTTAAAAGTCAAAGCCATAATCACACGTGACCAGATTCATGGTGAGTTCTGGGTTATATAAGCCAACATCACAGTGGACGAGCCCGAACACTTCAGCTCCTCTGCTGAAAAATGTGACATCAAATCAGAAAGTCTTTCCCTTCTCATCGCTGGGTCTCTAAAAATTATGGGCTACCCCTGAATTAGTAGCATTAAAAATAATAGTCGAAACTAAGATAACATCAAAGGTTTGATCACATCCTGATCTGATCATAATCCAAATTCTCATATCAGTTCAGGCAAGTACTGCAAACAGGAAGTACCACTGAAAGTAGCACCTCTCTGCGGGATCATAAACGACCCACCGACTGAGCTCAGCCTCAGCAGTCAGAGGCAGGCAGAATGCACCTGATGCAGCTTTCACAGCAAACAGTCTCAGACTTTTGCAAACGAGGGATTTCAGTTCATGACCTTTTAAAAAAATATATATTTCAAATTAAATCTACAACACAGTAAAGTGTGCTGAAAAGAAAAACCTACAGAATCAGCCGTGTTTATTATCTGAACCTATCAAAGATGGTTTTTCCACACACACATTCACAGGCTGTCCAAGTTGGCTCAAACATTCTTTGTTCCACGTGTCCTTTTACTCCAGTGCTTCTGCACATCTTAGCTCTTCCTTAAAAACACATTATTGCTGATTGTATGTGAAGCAAGTGAGAAATATTGCGTAAGGCGACCTCATTCAGGAGGAGCTTTTAGCTCTGCTGACAGACAGAAAAAGAGAGGAACAGACAGCTGGCCTCCTCTGAGACACGATTCATCTTCCTCTCATTTTGATGCCGCTTCATTTTGGCCTCTGAGGTCATTTTTGGGATCTGTTTACATCGACTAAAACTGCACCAGCACTGAGCACATGTAGCCACGGGTGTGCAGAGATCTGTGTTTGCGTGCATGTGTGTTCTTGTGCAAACATGCTCTGAATGTGTTAATGAGGACTTGGTGTGTACTGTTTGTGTGCTCATGGAGAAGCCTGGAATGGTGAGAACGTGCTCTCGCAAAGATGGCTTCGAAGGGCTGTCTGAGGTCAGACGACCTGGTTTACTCAGGTGTAGCTTATTGAAGCGAGAAGACCATCGTGTGTGTTTGTGAGTAAATCCAGCTCCTTTTTCTGATCTGGGCCACCTTGTGGTCTGTAACTCACACAAACTCTCCATCACACCAAACAGAAACTACAGAGAACTTCAGGACTTTGGTATATTCAGTAACCCTGCATGCTCGCTGAAGACTTAGTTTCACTTTCCCTCATCTCTCCCATGAGCGTAATAAGGGATTAAATGTAACCCCGTGACTCTGACACATCATCAGCTGTAATCCCAGCACTGAACCTTCCAATAAAAACTTGTTTTTGTTCATCTCTGTTGCCCTGTAAACCCTGCAGGGCCTCACGTATTTAAACACACAATAACTTGTTGCAGTGCTGGCTGATGTGATGTGTGCTGAAGTGGTCCTTGGGGACAAATGAAAGTTTTGACCTTTAATGACAATCTGTCCCAAGGAATTCTGACTTCATGCGGTGCCGTCAAACAGCTGGCCCACATTATCTGGGAATGTCTGTTCAAAAACATCTGTCAAACCATCTCCTGGTGACATTATATGGAAATCTTTGGAGCACAGAGGTCATTACTATGTATCCTATATCCTACAAATATGTCTACCAAATAGAAATATCAGGGATGTCCTTATTCCGAGAACAAAGCCACCAGCAGTGGCGTACTTCCCATCCGGAGCACTGAGATGTGTTTCCCCTGGTCTGAGAGTCATATCTGCAAGGCCTGGAGGACTTTTATCATTACCACTGATGTACCATTAATCTCAGTAGCTGTAACATTCTAAAATAAACAATGATGTGTTAATAAAACACACAATATCCTAACAATTTGTGTTCTTTTTGTATAGTCATAGTTACAGACCCTCTCCACTGTCCTGCACAATCCTTACATTCATCCTGCTAAGTAAGTAAATCCACAGAATAATGCAAATACAAAATCTTTTCATTGATAGCTGCAACATTATGATCGTGGTTTGAAGATGGAGTCTGTGATACCAGCCTCACTCAGACAGACAGACAGACAGCAGGTCACTGAGTCTAATCTTAGTCTCGCATCACCTTGAAGGCTACACACATCAGCACTCCATAAAATAAATACACAAGTACATTTTTTCTTGGCTTGGGGATGCAATTTAAAGAATCCAAAGCCGGTGCCCAGAGGCAGTCTTGCAGTCGACATGTACCCATTAGAGGAGATCGGTTTGCCTCCTTCCATCCAAACGAAGTTCCAGGGTGCATTCAAGTCCTGCTCTGAGACTCTGATGCCAACACATCTGAGTTCCCTTTAAAGTCAGCTGCAAAACAGCGCTGCAGTGGGCACATTTTTGGCACACGTGCATTCGATTGATTACTTTGGTCCACCAAATATATGCAAATTCTGCCTCTGATGCAGTGAAGTGTGGAATTAATTACTTTTGAAACTGACGTCAGCTGTCCTTGAATATTTGGTGCATGTATAGTTTTGAGCCTTGCAATAGACTGGAGATGTTTCCAGAAGGTGTCGTAGTGGTCTGGGCATTTTGGGACAGCAGAATCTGCAAATAAATAAATAAGAAAAAGTGACTCTAGAAGAGAACTTCAGGATCTGTAAGCTAATAATGGCAGCAGTACCCGTGTTACAGCACCACGGTTGTAACATTAAGGTTTGATCCTTTAATAAACAGCTGTGCGCTGAATGCCAAAAGTCACCTGTTTTCAGTATTTGGGCTGTGCTTTCGATATTTCCAGCTGCACTCGAAGGCAGCTGCAGTACCTGCTGCACATTTGAACCAAGGTCGCCTCTTTTTAATTACTGCAGCCAAACCAAACACTAAGGTTTGACTTCCTGTAATACTGACTTTCTTTATTACTTCCTTAAATTGATATGATAGATTTAATCTGAAGGCTTGTCGGCTTTTCAGATGAGTACACAGTCATACTCACTGTTACACAATCCTGGTATACTTAAGTCACATAGTGTTAATGCAACATATCAGGTGAAATGTCAGGATTTTGGATTGGAATAGTTCTCAGGCCACGCCCCCCCCCCCCCCCGGGGGCCCTCAGGCTTCCAGAGTGTGATACGAGATGCAAACTGTCCTAACGAGTTCACTAATTTACGAGTTCTGCTCGTCCCCACAGATGACCTCCTCATTTAACTAGGGCTCTTAGTTTGATCTTCGTGATGCTGGGTGATTCAGGTGCCGCTGGAATAAGCTGCAGAGCAACAGAGGTTAAAAGGTTACTTTATGGTTTGAAGTATTCTGACAAACACAACTAAGCAGGATGATTTTGAGTAAGGTGTTTGCATCAAACCTGAAAGTTTTATCCACACGCTTCAGAGCTTTAGGTGCTTTTCAGGAGTGAGAGCAGCTTTATTTTCAGCTTCATGGTCACGTGTGTTTGAGTTTATCCAACTGATGTGGAAATGATTTCACAAGCAAACTCTCAACTGAATTAAAGATATGATCACGACTAAAAATACATTTACGAGGTATCATCGGGTGAAACATGGTAGTGTGTGTGTGCTAGACATGCAGAAGGGGGCACTAGAATTGCAACATATTACTTCTACATTTATAGCATGAACTAGCTCCATTATGGAAGCAGCTGTTCTGTGAGTGCTGCGGCCGCTTAAAGAGTAAATCCAGTGCTGAAGAAAGATGAAACATCATTCCTCCTCCTGAGCACTCAGCGGCAAATCTGAGAAAACTACAAAATGCAGTTTGAAAAAACAGAAATCATCTGTGCATCTGTTTCCACTAAAACACATTTAAACTGAGCAGTGGTGGGGGCCGCCACGGAGGACAGCAATGAGCTCATCACAGTGTGGTGCACCACAATGAGGGAAAGATGCCAACTAAAAAAAAAAAAATCTTATTTTCATTTTTAATTTGTATTTTTCACAGATAACTTCTTAAAGATGACAACGTCTGGTTAATTTGTTTTTTCCATTAAAGCACAGCTGCTTCCTTCCTGCTTTTCCATGGGAACTCCATGACTGGGAGATTGGTTTAAGCATTCCCAGACTAGGCCAAAAACAAACTTAAACAAACAATCTAATACGAAGTGATTTCATACAAGTGCATTTTTTTTAAGGAACTGTAACGGTTCTTTTGCAGTTTTTGTTTTCAGCTCTGCTCGTCATTTACGACTCGTTTTTTATGACACCCAGCAGCGGTTCAGCATTCTGCGGTCAGCCACAGCAGCTCCTGCTCACCCTCTGCCCTCACCCTCTCAAAGCTGCTGACTTTCCCTTTTCCACAGATGTCTCAAAGATACAGTAGCCGGCTTTGTCACCTTCTCAGCCAGGGAAATGGAAACCAGAATTTTCTGTAGGAGTAAATAAAGATTCAGTCCCAATTGCAAGAATTATAAGAGTGTCTTTTAGTGAAGGAATTATGGACTGTTAAGGAGTGGATCCAGACTCCCTTCATTATGTGTAATTATGTTGGCATTAAAAAACTTATAAACTCTCTTTCTTTTATTGTACATTATTTTTCCATGAACATTAGACAAACATTCTAAAATGAAGTAAAACAACAACACAGTAATATTGTACTTATCCAATAATACATATCAATGAAGTGGAAACATGTATGATGGTTCCAACATCTCTGCAGCAAAACAGGCCCAAACAAAGACACTGGTCTGCTGGGTTTCCACCTCCAAACAGGAAGCTTCATGTTTAAGCTCAAAAGTTCAGTTTTCATCTGTTTGGAAACATTGTTGAAACTTGGCTCTAAAATGGGGCTGCACTGTATGTTCTCCCTGCAGCAGGTTAGTCCTTATTAACATGAACATCAGCCAATATGAGAGTTATTTTCCCTTTAAAGTTACCTCTACTACCTTTTTGACTTTTATCACTCCCTTTTAGATTCCTTACATTTGGAGGGATATCTGATCATTTGATGGGTGAAGGCACCCTCCTGGTGTTTCTCCATGATCTGCCTGACTGCATTTGTGGAGTCCAAACCCAGACAGCACTTCTCTGACATGGTGAGCATCAGCAGCTCTCTTTCTGTGGTCCTCAGGTATGTCCATTGTTCTTGTTTGAAGGTCAGACTTTGATATATGAGAACATCCACTCACATCTTTCACTGACTGAAAACACCTGATTCAGCTTCAAACTGACTGCTGATCCTTGTTGATCCCTGTTTGCGTGTCTCAGTTTTCAGTCCATGTTTGGTGCTGTGTCTGTACTGAAATCTGCCTCTGTGTTAAGTGTCCAGCTGCTTGCATGTGCACGAGAAAGTGTGTTCACTGTGACCTGGTTGGACTGTGATGCCGAGGGGTCAGAGCCGTCCGGCGCTGCACATGCTCAGTGCTGAAAGGTTGTAGTGGCAAATTTATGAGCACGGGGCTATTTCTGTGTGTCTGTGTGCTGTATAATCTTATGGGAACATAAGTGAGTTATGATTGTTGCATGCTTTTTAAGATTAACATGTTTTATAATCTGTATATTTGCTAAACAACCTTTGAGTTCAATTAAAATTGTCATATGTAAAAAAAATAATTTTATTGCATTAAAAGTTCACTTTACAAACGGCAACTATCCGAGTACACCTGCAGACACACATGCAGAAGTATGTTACAGTGTATACTGTACACAGTCTCAGTCTCGCACTATTACTATTATTTATCACAATTATATGTTCTGAGAAACGTTTCACAATACAAAATAAAACAAATGAAGTTTGTTAGTCATGAAAAAATGCTACACAGCAGCTGCCAGTGGCTCAGCGATGACTCGTTCAGATAAATCAGCTAAAAGCTGCTTTCACAGGATGAAGGTCCTACAAAGTGCTATTAAATATTCATATACATTATTATATCAGAAATCGGTTTTTATTCTTTAAAGCCAGAAACAGACAGCCAAACGCTCCGCTGAGGTTGTTTCTTAACTGGAGCTCAGAGGTGTTTATTGCTGGGCTCTACTGCGTTCTATTTACAGTTCATAGCCTGCTATGATGTATTCTAGTGCCAAATATAGATGCAGTGCCATACAGACGGTATCTCTTACAATTACGTGGCAGCATCACACACTAGTCAATGCAAACAATCCCGAGAAGTGCAGCTGTTGTTACTCTGGTCATTTTAAATGTTTACTGCAGGAAATGCTTTCAGTTATTTGACATGAGTGAATCAGCTGTTAGACTTCCCAAAAAGCTAATTTCCCATAAGCCATGTTGTTTTCTTTTAACAAGGGGGATTTTTCCAGAGTTGTTTTCCTAATGTTTCGAGTTTAAACATGTGTGAGGTGATTTTTTTCACACACATCCACCACCTGCTTCCTTTCTCTTATACAATGTGACAGCTCACAGTTAAATGTCATTTACAGCGTTCCACAATAATGCCAGTCTTTTTGTTAATCTTTGCACACATTCATTGGATTTAAACGTGATTTTCTGGAATATTTTTATATTAAGTAGAACTGCAAATAGTCACACTTTGATACCCCGCCCCTCTAACTTTGGTTTTCTTCCAGAATGGATAAGAATGACCACAAAATCACAAGGTAACATCTTCAACAGAAAAGCAGAAAAATGATAACATTTAAGAAGCAGTGATCAAGCAGACAAAAACAAATGCAACTAGATGAAGCATTTCCTGAAAAAAATGCACTGTGAATGCTTCCAGCTGAAGGCTTTGAGCTGAATCGCTGTCATTGATGAAATATTTGGGAATCCTGTTGAAAAAGTTGAACTACACTGAATTATTCTCCTAAACATGAAGGAGAATGAAACTGCAGAAAGTTGTAGGAAGAATGAATCTAATAATATTTAATGTAAAAAGATTTAAAGTTGAAAACTAAATGCAAAATCTTGAAAGCGTACATTAGAACAGGACTCGAACCTGTGCTGCCTTCTTCTTGCCTCACAGGATACATGGTCACCTTCTCTACCACTGAGCCACCTCGGGTCCCGCAGCTGCTCAGGTTTGCACCACATATGTGCTGAAGAGAGATCTGCCAATCAGAACGCTCCTACACATTGAAATCCACCAATTGAAAACAGCTGCCAGGTGCACCGCCTACCTGCTGAATTGCTGGCACTCTGCGGCCAAATCTCTGTTAAATTTGCCTCGGTGCACCTGTCAAACAACTGATTCTAAATCCACAACTGTAGCTCCTATCAAAACAATTTTTGAACTGTAAGCGTAACAAGGACCTGCTCTAGTGTAATTTTTTTTTTCCTGGCTTCAAAAATGTGGTCATGGGACAAGTTTAGAAAAGGGGCTCTTTTCTGGTTTGGAGAAAGTGTCCTCTCTAAAATTACTGTGGAGGTTAATGAAGGAGTTGGAAGGTACTCCCTGTGCTTGAACCCTCACAGTTTGAAAAGTTTTGATTTGACAGGGTTGAGAGACACATTATTTGAAAGTAGAGAAGCGGCTCTACGTTTTGATGGTACAGTGATGGCTGTAGAGTGGACAGCGTGGACACAGAGGCAGTTTAAATATAAATTTTCTGGATGAAAGGTCTGAAGTCTCCCACTCTACTAATTAGGCTCCCACTCTAGGCAACGCAATACACACCCATTATAAACTCTGAAAAGGGTGAAAAAGTATATCAAACTTAAACTGGAACTGACGAAAAACTATAACAGATATTAACCCACCCCCCACCATGAATAGTTCAGTGTCTTGGCTTCATTTTAAAGTTTGAATGGTGTCTGTAGGTGAAGGTATGTGGAAGTAATCAGAGTTCAAAGAGAAGGGTGTTGAAGGAGGATTTGAAGCCTCTCCCCATTCAAATGAATGGGGAAAATGATTAGAAAATCCTTAATAACTTAATAATTATAATAGTTATCTATGAGAAAAATACACTCAGTCATCTCCTGAGGAAGAGAAATCTAATAGAGTTTTGAATTTTTTTCTACGTCAAACGATGCGGGAGTAGTTAGATGGCAAAAATCATACGGAATAGATAATAATAAAGAAAGAAAACAACAACAATACTGTGAATGCTCTGAAGCATTCACAGTAATCAGTGTACTCACACTGGGCATGGTTACCTTTAACATGCTCCAGCACGATTGCTCCGACTCCCGTCTGCGCTCACACTGTGTTTAAATATCCGGGTCCAGGAACTCTTCAGTTTGTCTCATCAGCTCAGCTCCTCACTCACAGTGAGTTTCTTGATTTTATGCATTCTGCACCACACACAGTGTAAAAGATGGATCCATCCATCCATCCATCCATCCGTTGCGGGGGGGGGGGTATTCCAGCTGTCATAGCCTGTCACAGGGCCAACAAAGGGAGACAGACAACCATTCACCCTGACAGTCACACTTAAGGGTTTAGAATCATCACCAATTAACCCCACTAACAGCATGTCATTGGACTGCAGGAGGAAACCGGAGAACCCAGAGGAGGAGGGGCTGAATTTTCTGGGTCTGAAAAATGAAACCAGTGCAGAAGTACTTAAACCTGCATTTGTTTTAATGGCCACCAGAGGGTGATATCTGTGGTTGCAAAAATGAATGCATTGGGAGCAACGTGGAGTTAAGTATCTTGCCCAAGGATACTTTAGCACGCAGACTGGAACAGCCGGGGAATCAAACCACCAACCTTCTGATTAGTAGATGGCTTGACTTGAGCTCTGAGTTTGAATTCTTTGAACTCTGTGTCACAGTCAGTTTAGGGTCTCAGTCACTCTTCGCACTTGTCAACCAACTTAGAATCGGAGGGTCAGCCGTGCCATCTGGCATGAGTACACCTTTAATTTACAGTGAGTCATGAAACAGTGACTTTTTGAAACAAAACTGAATGTTGTCAGCAACACTGAAAACAGTCTTTGACAAGTTTAATAAAATAAAGCCAACATAAACTTGAAATAAAGTCATGAAGTCGTCACATGTGATCATCATAAAATTAAATTCTGTTCAGTTTATACAGGGGCACAGCAAAAGTCTCAAGGTGCTTCATAATGTCAGGTGAGAGCACTTGGCAAGAGTGGGGAGGAAGAAGTCTTTTAACAGGAAGAGACCTCCAGGAGTGCCAGGCTTCTGTAACCATGGGTCAGGATAAAGAGAAGACATTAAAGGGCACAGAGACACAATTGCCTCTTTCTGCTTACTTTTGATAAACTGTTTATCGCTCTCCTCTCCCCTCCATTTCTTTCATGTTTCTGATTGCTCCTTTCCCTCCACTCTTCTTCCGCTCTTCCTCCAGCCTCACCTTCTCCTTCTCCATCATCCAGTCTCCTCCTAGATAATTCAAGGCCTCCTCAGGTCGCCCACGAAGCTGTGGCCACGGGTTGAGGAGCGACTGGAAAAAGGAACATGCCAGCTGGGTGAAACACATAAAGTGGGGTGCTGTGGGAGGCTGGTTCTTCTTTTCCAGTCCATTTTCATTCACATCCTGTTTGCCCTCTGTTTGTGGCTCAGCCCACACGTCCAGTTCATCACCGGGGCTTTTAGTTCTTTCAAACCACTCTCGATATTTCAGGTATGAGTGGCAGTTGCTGGCTGTTTCAGCCCAGGGGTGACTGCCTGTAAGCATGGCATAGGTCAGGATACCTAGTGCCCAGCTGTCTGTACTTGGCTCCACAGACACCCAAACTCTCTTTTTCTTCTTCTCTTTATCATCCTTAAGGGCATCCTTTATACTGCTGCTGTCCTCGTTACCTCGAGCAATCTCAGCCTCAGGGGTGCAGTAAGGAGAGCTGTACCAGACCTCTGGCACCCTGGTTCCCCTGGCCTGTACCTGGGGTATATATGCATTTGCCATTTTTAGACAATGTAAGTACTGGATGCAAATAGGCTTGAATTAGGTTTATTAGGCAAAGTCATGTGCAGAACACATTTAAGTCTTAGATGGCTGTTTTTGCTTGGTCTTCTTTACATCTAAGCAAACAGCTTGTTAATAGACTTGCCAGCTAGATGCTATCATTAACTGTTTATGCCTTTATACTGACCATGCCAAAGTCTCCCAGTTTGACCCAGCGGCAGGCAGAGTCACAAAGGAAGACATTCTCTGGTTTGAGATCTCTGTGGACAAAACCAAGGGCGTGCAGGTGGGAAAGAGCGCCACACAGCTGTGACACCACCCGCTGACAGCAGTCCTCCTCCACACCCACCTATAGAACACATGGAGAAAGACAACAATTCGTACCATCCACTTCCATTTCACCAAAAACTTAAATACTGTTAGTTGTACTGCTCAGGAACCTTAATGGCTCCTTTGAAATATTGTCATACCTCAGGTATGATGACTTCATATAGATCACCAAAGAGGCTGGCTTGCTGAGCAAAGATGTAGTGTGACGGTGTGGTGTAGGCTATTCCCAGAGCTCTGGTGAGGGATGGATGGGTACAGAAGGACAGGGAGAGGTTATACTCCCTCAGGAAAGAGAACAGAGAAGTGGACTCTCGAGGGAAGAACTTCAGAGCCATCGGAGTACCTGAAGCATCCAAAGAAAATATGTTGATGTAGCTCTGTTTGTTGGGGTCTTACTGCCACAGTGTGTTAGTTTGCATCCTCACCTCTCTTTCTGTGTACTGCCAGCATGACTTTTCCATATGAGCCTTCCCCAGCAGCTTCAGGACCTTGAAGTGCTCTGATGTGTCCATTGAGTTCAGAGACTGAGCTGTCAGATGGCACATCTCATCCAGAAGTTTTGTGGCAGCCTGGATGGATGAACACAGAGTGCTGGAATTAATGTTATAAGCTCTTTAGTGGTTTCAGCTAGTTACTTTTCTGGTGCACAAATTCAATAGGATTTCTGCAGAAAAGAATTTGCCTATTTCTAAGATCTTAGAATTTTTTAGCTTTACTCATTCCAAGAAGGTTCTGACCATTTTCTGAACATATCTGATGAGCCAAAATAGCGTGCCCTTTGTGTCACTCAACATCAGTAACAAATCAATCAGTAAATAACTGTCTATCAAAACCCTCTTTCCAAAATTTTAACCTCGTTATATGGTTGTTTTAGAAACCTGCATAATGATAAGATCTTATCCTTTGTAACTGAGACCTGGTGGTTCATTTCAAAGCCCCCTTCTAATGGAATAGGGAGAAGAAGATAACCTTTTTATTAGACCAATAAAAAAAACACTTCATGCGTTTGTTGACCAAAGTAAGGTCAAATCTTTCTTGTAGTTATATCCTATTCCACATACATGCAATACTAAGCAGCGCTTGCAAAGAGGCCTGAACCTCTTCCGTGCACAGGTGTCAATGTGACAACATGATTACCAACATGGTTCCTGTTTGGGCCCTTTGGGGGGAGGGGTTGTTTTCTCCCATTAATTTCTATTGTGAATTCTTTGAGTGCCACGTCTCCACGTCTCCAGGCTCATCAAGAAGGCCAGCTCTGTCCTGGGCTGCTCCACGGACACTGTGGAGGTGGTGATGGATGACAACAAGGCTGTACTCTATGCTGTCAGATGACTCCCACCCCATGTATGGAACTGTGACAGCCCTGAGGAGCTCCATCAGTGACAGACTGTTTGAGAGAGCGCTATCGCAGGTCCTTCCTGCCTGCAGCAGTGAGGCTTTTTAACCAGCACTGCTCCCAGACATAAGAGTGTCTACTGTGTACATGTCATCTACACTGGTCTACACTGGTCATATTGTCTATATTGTCTATACTGTACATAGTGTATACAGTTTTTATCTGATTTTTTTTTCATTCTGTATACCCTACCTCCTGTATTTTGTATCTTCTTGTTTATTTTTATGTTTTAATACTCATCTTATTGTATCCTGTACAATACCTTGCTGCTGCTACATTGAAATTTCCCCACTGTGGGACCAATAAAAGGATTTCTATTCTATTCTATTCTCCTGTTTGTATTATGTCTTTGGCTTTGTGGATACAAAGCTTAATGCCTGAGACTGTGAGAAGCCTGTACGCATCATCGGATATCGAGGTAAGTAATGTCCCAGTATGCAAAGATATGAATCAGCAGGTTTCTTATGTTTCATGTAAGCAGATCATGGTGACAAGACTCCACACTATTTATTGATATCGTACTTCTAAAAAGTTTCTTCTTTTAAGCTGATTCTCTTGTAGCTCTTTGGAATGTAACACCATTGTCGTCATGGTGACGCTGGCAACACTCGGGCACAAACATGTCTGTTAATAGCCTCACCACCACCCCCCGCCCCCGCCCCCCCACATGCTTTGTTTTGTCTGGTTGATGTTTCCACTACAGCTGGCACCCTCAGGCCCAGGTCGGTTGGGATTAGGTGTCGCCGTACGCCTCCAGAACCAGGGAGCAGCTCATTACGGCTCATCAGTGAACAGGTCGGAGCCGGGAATGTGCTGTGAACCCCTCACTGAGGCTTTGTTCACACCAACCAAATGACTCAGACCATTTCAGACAGATTTCCTCATCAACTACCCAAATTTATTCTGCTCATAACAGTTGGTAAATTTACTCTTATTTGTCTTCAACTTCATTTATTAATGGAAACTGTACACGTACTTGTACAATGTGAAGTTGCATCCTTGTATGTTCAGCTAAATGTGCTGCGTCTCTATTAAAAGATCATTTTAATAGCAGTTAGCTGGGAATACTGAATTCTGTTTACTTTGCAGCAAAATTTTAAAGAGCATGATATTAAAACTTTGCCTAAGTATCTCCTTAAAATCAGGTGTTTCTTACATGCTGAGAGCTATCAAAACAATAACAACAAAAACTGCAGCATCAGCAGCAGCAGCGTGTGTCAGTTTATGCCATATGGGCATCTCGCTAATCCTCGTCCACTCTGCGGTTAGGGTGGAAACTGAACTGTAACCCTCGCAGTGTCTGTTTCACTAAACTGTCAGAGAGAAACATCAGGACCAGTTGCACCTTGGCAGTAGTTTATATGTAATTTGTTATTTTAAGTAAATTGTTTGCGGCCTTTTAAAAAGTGTAACATCTTATTTAATGCGAGTCTAATATGAGTATGAGGAATTTTAATATGCCTCTATGTGTAATTCAATCTCTACAGTAACCAAATGTGGAGGTACTGAAGAGCGGTGATCAGGGCGATATTTAAGTGGAAAAATCCAGAGTTTGCTGTTAGTGTGAGTGAATCCGAATACGCTAGCAGCGAGGAGGATCGGGGGGCCAGCGGATGTTTCATAGCTGACAGCGTTCAGACAGATGTACGATGAAGTGAGTTTCAGCCTGCCCAGAACGACTCCAGCAGCTCTCAGCGGGACGCCGGGCTGAGCGCCCACGTAAGATGAGACAGACATGCAAAACTGGGCCGGTCATAACTGATGTGTGTGTGTCAGAGATAAATGACCTGGAGATGTCCTCTGTGTGGAAATGGATCTCTGGGGACCACAAAGCACTTATGATGAATGACTAGATGTTCTCTGTGTGTGTGTCTGTCACGTGTCAGGTGAATGTGCAAACCACCACACTGTGGAGCCACTATAACAGCTATATGATCATGAAAAATATATTTTTATCAATGATGTGGAAACACTGCATGCCTTTTGCAAAATATTTTGTAATCTATTTTTAAAAAGCTTCACAATGATGGAAGAAAAAAGAACCCTGCAGGACATTTTCAGATGTTCAACATAATCTGCAAAGGACGTAATGTAGTAAATTAATAACATGCAAAGGAGACATCAAGTCCCAAATATTTGATGATGACACAATAATTAGTTATTCAAGAAATTATCGCCAGTTACAAATGTACTTTTTCACCTGTAAAAACGGCATAATGGATGCAGTAAAATAAAGTGAACAGGTCAGTATTTCATCAGGATTAATGGAAAACATATATTTCTACCTCTAAAATAAACCTAAAATACTCGCGTGAGTAAATTTCTACTACATATTTATGTGGATGCAGATGTGCATTATATACAATTATATATACGCAGCATAAATAACTTTAAATGGTCAGCTGAGCCAATTTATTATTACTGTTATTAACTGAATGTCTCAGGGGTGATGCAGGTTTAATTTGCTCAGGTGATCCTTCCTTTTACATGTGAGAAAGTGTTACTTACTGTCATTTTGCTGCTGTGGTTCAAATTCGTTGATTCAAAGTTATGTTGTGCTGTTCATTTAGCAGGTGCACCTCCTCCACCCTGAGGCTTCTTTCCACCCACACGACCAAAATGCAGGATTCTCACGCAGCAGGCAGTCTGCACTCGGTCAGGAAAACCCTTACACTGGACTGAGAGAGGCTTCCGTGTCTAGTACCGCTACAACTTTTATCCCAAAGTGTTCTGTCATCAGCTCCCCTCCTCCCACGGCCTCTCCTGTTGCAGTGCAGGGCGGATCCTGCCGGGAGTCATGCATGTTTGTGTGTGTGAGAGACCGTGTGTTATCTTCAACCTGGTACTTGGGTTCCATTCCACTGTTTTGGTCCAGTTTATTATTATTTTGGAGCTTTTCGGACCTTTCACAGATTTCCCATTTGCAGTTGGGATTTGGAAGTTGCCTTAAGAGCAATTAGCAATCAGCAGAGTGGCACTGATGGAAACATAATTCTCTCTGACAATGTAGCTTGACCATCGTTTTATAAATTTAAAACAACAGAAGCTTATGAAGTCAAATGGCTTTTGCTTTAATAGAAGGAAACAGTGGAGTTGGTCCTGTGATGGACCAGCCTGACCCAAGCTGACCATGAGCTACCTGCAGGTGATGACCAACCATCAGCTGGATAAGTGGATGGATGATTGATGCAATAAAAAAAGGCAAATGCAGAGAGAATGTCCTTTAATATGGTGCTCAGTGAGATAAAATCTGTTACTGCTGTGATCATGAATGCAAAGATGTGATATTTATTTTGGATATCAAAGCTGGACTGGGTGTCTGGGATGAGCAGATCTATGGAGCTGATTTCCATGTCTCACCTCAGCAGTGCACTGTTAGATCTGCATACTTTGCAAAAAGGAGGGCTAATATGGAAGAGCGTGTTAGGAGAAGGTATTCACCAAAAAACGCTTGACAGCTGGTTTCTGTTTTTCGTATCCTTATGTTTGGGTCAGAACTTGTTGGGAAGCATTTATTGCACTTACAGTGATGTATTCAGCTCTGATAATATTACAGTCACTTCACATGTGGTGAAGCAGAGGACCGAGGAAGACGAGAGAGAAACCAGTGTGACCACATATGACACTAAATATTTCATACTGCTTAAATCGTGAAGCTTTGTGATTAGTGTGATATTTGATTCAGAATGAGCCAGTGGTATTCAAAATAAACTGCAGAATCTTTACTCCACCTGCATCTGAGCTGTAGTGCTGCATGCATGTGTTTCATGTTGCATCACCCTTTTTGTTGTCACTCTTTCATCTCAGATTTCCACCAGCAGCTTGCATGTTTGTCCTCTGGCAGCAAGACGAACAACAGTTCAGAAGCTCGTAGTAATCTATGAGGCTTTAAACTGAACATTAGTCCCTTTGGGGGTATTTTGTAATGGGATCGATTTTTAATCAGCATATTGGTGTTTTGGTTATGGCCTCTCTAAGGCATGGAAAAGGTGCTGGTCTCTTTCTGCCTCGTCAGTCACTAAGTCAACAAATGATCACACATCACTCCCACTCTATGCCCTCACTCTATATCCAGCGAAAAGATTCTCTTGTAACACCCGGACCCCTTGTGATTTGCTGATCCTCCTCCCAGCTGCCACCAGTGACAACAGTCCGCACATACTGGACGGCTGCAGTGTTTCCCTGGAGGCCTCGTATTAGTTGCAGTCAAAGTCTGTGTGTGTGAGATCATCTGTCTGTGCCTACATGTCAACACGCTCATATGCAATCCTCATTATGTAAAAGCCAGTCGGTGTAACTTCTGTTCAGGGATACGTGGCAGTCCGTCCGTTCCCCTCGTGTGTCACCCAGACTTGTGAGCACACTTTTACCCTCAGCTCTTTAAGAGTGTTAGCATTCCTTTGGCATTTTAGTGTTACTGTTACATTTGTTTTTCTTGCTAATCTATATGGAAATAGGAGGTGCTGTATTTAATGGGTCTGCTACTTCCTAAAACCTCACAGTGAAACGCACGCACACGCACGCACCAAAAAAACTGAGAGAGGAGTGAAAGAGTGAGTGAGTGTGAACTGAATTTATTGTCACTGGTTGAGCAAAAAAGAAAAGAGGGACTGAGCAACAGGGAGGATCCAACAGAAGCAGCAATTTGGAAGGTAAACTCTGTGGGAGAAGAAAGGAGAGTCAGTGCAGACAGACTATGATGCTGAGCTGTTAATGGAAGGTTTCTGAAGGCAGAGAGAGAGGTGGTCAGGCTGCGTGAGGCAGATGCGTTGCATCTTGACAGTGACGGGCGAGTCTTGCACATGGCACATCTTAAGCCACACGAGAGCCACTGGAAGGTGAGAGGAAAAGGATTTTAGCACTAGGAGAACACGGGAATGCGTAAGGCCATTGAAGAGCTGGATTACCAACATAGTGGGGACGACAGGGTGGTGGAGATGGTCCATAAACACCTGCAGGTGAAGAAACCAATGAGATGCAGGTGTGGTAGCTGAAACGAATCTATCGCATCCAAGATTCAGAGAGGAGAGAGGCGATAACCAGTTGTCAAGTGAGTTGAGATCTTGATTACCTGATAGCCTAAGCCTGGCACTGTATGGACAATCATAATTCAAATTTATAGAATTGTTAGAGAATGATTTATATGATGTAGAATCGAATAATGAGTGCAACTGTAACACAGAAATGATAGATGGCAAAGTACTAAGGAAATTGCGAAATCACTGAGCTGAGGGTAAAATGAGGAACTAAAACTGTGGCCTAAGGGCAAGTCAGGGCAAAGTTAGAAACATGTTCAGACATGTCCCAGACTGGAAGGAACAAAATGACCCATATCTTAATAAGAAATGAAGTAATGGTTAAGTTTAACACCCCAAATAGACAAAGGCAGTGGGGTGATAGTCTGTCAGGATGATGTAGGAAAACTAGGATGTGTCTTAGATTTATGATATAAAAGTTGAAGCAAAGAAGCATTATACGAGAATTTCAGGAAACCTTCCCTCGGACAAGACTGCTCCAGCAGAGGGGGCATGCCCAAACCCCTAGCTGTGGACTAATTCGGCTATCAGCACTCCCGAGAGTTCTCACTGCTGATGACCTGGAGTGGGATGGAGCCTCGCTGTTGGATTTCCAATCTTGGGACTTTGTACGGAATCGAAGTTGATTTCCAAATTACAGCGTGAGGATTATAAAGGATTGTTGACAGAAGGATAGCAGCATCTTCCTTTTGGACTTCTCCTTTTCCACCACTGCATGGAGGCAGTTTCTAATGGATTGGACTAGAGTATGATCGCTTCGGCTGAGCGATTCACTCGAAGCCTTTCTTTTCCAAAAAGGAATTACTGGACTAAATTGGACTTTACCAGAATCCCCATTCATCAACCCAGCTCATAAGTAACTTATTTTGATTAAGTTTAATTTTCTGATTTTATTGAATTGATTCTGAGTATTAAGATTTTGATTAAAGTTGATTTGAGCTATTGCAAATTGCTTAAGCTGAACCTGCAAAATAAAATTTGAC
Source organism: Pterophyllum scalare (assembly GCA_024447675.2). Classification (NCBI taxonomy): domain Eukaryota; kingdom Metazoa; phylum Chordata; class Actinopteri; order Cichliformes; family Cichlidae; genus Pterophyllum; species Pterophyllum scalare. Next base: position 63,883 of record JAMQGT020005246.1, read on the forward strand.
CCTAAAAAGTCAGAAGGTCTCTTTTGACTATTATTTCACACAGTTTTGGTACGAATAGTCTCTTGATAGTAAAACAATAGGCAAGTTAAGCTATAACATCTGGCTCTGTGGGTCACACTAGTCTGTAAATCTACTTACAATAATTTATGTCCCTAGGGCAGGACAACAGTGCAAAAACAGAGCGCAACAAAATAGAGGAAAGTGAAGAGCTCAGAAAATCATAATCTAAATATGATGTTTGTGCTGTATTTGCATTTCAGATACTTTTATTTTTATAAGTAACAGTTTATAAAGAGATAAAATTTAGTTTATTGGTGCAGCCTCCACAACAGTCCCAGGTTCTCACGTGGCTCCCTGGGAAAATGAATCGCCCACCCCTGAGGTGCACTGTGCATCCCTGGTTGTGTTATGCCTCTGGCTTCATGTTTATCACGCCTTCATGAACTCAAAGATTTTGTTTCTTTTGGACTATCAGCGAAAACCACTCAGTCTATGTTTGTACTTCCTGCATCACCACCTCCTCAAAGAGGCGCTGCACTCCACCAGAAAAATCACCAGTGTTGATGTTTTTAAAAAGTTAAAGTAACTTTGACCCAAAAATCTTTCAGTGTAAATATGATTAAAAAAAAACACATTTATTGTTGTGTACACAGGCCACACAAGATGTACAAAATATATAAATAGCAATATCAAATCTATAGAATACTAATATTAATTATTCTTATTAAATATTACATAATACTGTGAGATGCCTGCATCTCAAGCTAAACAAATACACAATATGAGAGCTCATAAATAAAAAAATATTAAATGTTTACAATGTTTTTAGCTCATTGAAAAAATCAGCACAAAGCAGGCACTGTGAGTGTAAACAGTCTGAGTGGGTGCAAAGGTCACAAGTGACCTCAGCACCTCAGGACAGTGCATCGGTACAAAGCTACAGGTAAAATGAGGCATACACATATTTTCTCATAAATAGCAAATGAAATAAACATACAGTACATTCTTTTTTTTTTTTCCTGTAAATAGATCTTAACCCTTATAGGGTCTTCATTTTTTTGTTACATGAGCAGTCCTTCTGGGTCTGGTGGACCCATTGCATTTTGGGCTTTTAATTTAGCATAATCAAACCTTTTAAAAAAAAAAAAATCAGCAGATGTTCAGTTCATCCCAATTGCAAGTAATATAAACAACACTTACATTAAATTTGTTCCCGTTACCTTTGTTAAATCACATTTATGACTAGAAATGCCACTCTTTTTGTTCATTTATAAATTAAGATGAAGCACCATCACAGGTAGCCCAACTCTTTTTATCATACTTGGCAGCCTTAGATGGGATATACTGCCGGAATGGGCAGCGACCCTGAAATGGCATCAACTGCTCATCAACGGTGACATTGAGCCCAGGGTTGTAAAACAGGCCACCATCCATAACACATCCCTTTCATCCATAAACATCCACTTCTCTCCAAAAACTCTGCTTCCTTCTAAATTTGTAAAATCTAGGATGATTTTCTTGATAGGGTATGGCATGAAAAGGTCAAAAGAAGACTTGATGCCTTATCCATGAGTTACTGCCAAGCATGCAGGTCCCGGTATCATCCAAATCACATTGGCAGCCATGTGGGGGGAAATGTCATCCTCTGCATCACTATCAAAACCCTCTGTCTCCTCCAGTATCAACTGTAAGGCAGTCTGAACAGCGACTCGCTCTGCCAGCTTGATCAGTTGTGGTATAGAACCACGCTGGCAGAGCTATTTATGGTGTTAGATCCATAAGATTGGTTCTCGCAAGACAGAGGGTAAAATGTGTGGGAATGTGGGTGCACACTGTGGGTGCCCACCCCAAGGGCCCTTCACCCCCCCAAGAAGGGGGGGGGCGGTGGGTCATTAAAAATGTTTTCTGATTCATGTTCCATACAGAAAATGAGCCAAGGCCAGTGAATCTTAGTTTTAAAAAAATAATTATTTGTATCATTTTTCTTAAGCTAAAAACTGAAAACGGGTCTAACCCGAAGACCCTATGAGGGTTAATGACACTCAGCACACAGAGAAGTTTCATATTTGCTGCTGAGCTTCTTCTACTCTGCCAACCCCACATGCAACTAAATACAGTGTCTGCTTCATGCTATGAGCTTTCTTTATCCACAGAGGCTGTTTAAGGCTCACTGAAATGCTCACAGCAACAATACATTCTGGTGCCACACAGGTTTGCTGTTCAGCGTGTTAGCAGACGAAGACCGGCTTATGATTATTGTAGGGTCTTTACCTACAATACAAAGCACCTTGAGGTGACTATTTGTTGTGATTTGGCGCTGTATAAATAAAATTGAATTGAACTGAACAGTGGTTACTGAAGAAGACATCACACGCTGCTTTTGTCCTGAAGGTGTCAGCTTAACGTTTCTGACAGTGGGATTGTCTCTGGAGGTGCCGTAAGACTCTTTTTGACCAATGACAGAAGACTTGTAACTGTTCTGAGATCTCCACAGAGAACCTGAGAGCATCAAAGGCTGTGGAGACGACCGGGAGGGAGGGAGGCGCTGACTCAGGCGCCTCTTCACTGATCTGAAACGGATAGAAAAGAGTCACAGTTACTGGTGTGAATCTGAGACAGCACCTCATATAAAAATGTATTGTTTGCATAGTTTTAGATGTGAAGTTTAATGATTACATGCCAGGTCTGCTCTTGGTTTGCTTGTTGTCTGTTTTAACATATATTTTGGTCATATCAGTGGTATCAGTTGTCAATTTAAGTTGCTATCAGATTAAGAAAGTAAGATCTCTAATGTGTCATTTTAGTGGATTTTTTCAAGACATAAAAAAACGCAGGTAATAAAAAGGAGCCAGACTGCTGCTCTCACCTGGTCCAGAGATGCTTTGATGAGATCAGACAGATGCTTGAGGTGGGTGCTGGCACCCTCAGCTGCCTGAGAGGGCACACTCACATTTTCTCGTGCAGTTTTCAGCCACTTGGCGTGCAGCCTGAAGGACTCAGTGTACACATAGAGCTGAGAGAGTGACTCATTAACCTGCAGGAACATCACAGAGATCGATTTAGTGAAAGGTTTCACAGGAGCACAGCATTTACAGTGTATTTCCACAATACTCGATCACTGATTACAGAAGCTTTACAGTCACCTTTAATGAGCTGAAATGTGCAGCCGTTTGCTGTATGACAGGAAGGCCAGCCAGTCTGTGCTCGACATCCTCAAAGTTTAAAAGCTCATCGTCAGTCTGTTAAAATGAAGGCAGAAAAAAAAGAAGGCAGACGTTTATTAAACAATTAGTTCATTAAAAAATTCCTTGAACAACCTAACCCACCTGTTTGTCAGATGATCAAAGGAAGGATATATATATATATATATATATATATATATATATATATATATATATATATATATATATAGACACACACATGCTGGTCATAAAATTAGAATATTCCATTCAAAATGTGAAACTTGTATATTATATTCATTCATCACACACAGACTGATATATTTCAAATGTTTATTTCTTTTAATTTTGATGATTATAACTGACAACTAATGAAAACCCCAAATTCAGTATCTCAGAAAATTAGAATATTGTGAAAAGGTTCAATATTGAAGACACCTGGTGCCACACTCTAATCAGCTAATTAACTCCAAACACCTGCAAAGGCCTTTAAATGGTCTCTCAGTCTAGTTCTGTAGGCTACACAGTCATGGGGAAGACTGCTGACTAAAAGACGACCTTTGACACCTTGCACAAGGAGGGCGAGACACCAAAGGTCATTGCTAAAGAGGCTGGCTGTTCACAGAGCTCTGTGTCCAAGCACATTAATAGAGAGGCGAAGGGAAGGAAAAGATGTGGTAGAAAAAAGTGTCCAAGCAATAGGAATAACCACACCCTGGAGAGGATTGTGGAACAAAAGCCATTCAAAAATGTGGGAGAGACTCACAAAGAGTGGACTGCCTCGCCTGGGCTAAAGACAAAAAGGACTGGATTGCTGCTGAGTGCTTCAAAGCTATCCAGGTGTTGAGGGAAAGAATCCCAAACACTGCTGGTGATGTCAGAAGACTGCTGGGATTTCTAAGCTACTACAGGGCTTGTGTACAGGACTTTGCCAGAACTGCAAAGCCACTGTATGACCTCGTGCAAATGAAATGCAACCCTGCAGCAGCCTCTCAGAGCAAAACAAGTAAGGAAAAAAAAGGGCCAGCTGTCCTCTAGAACTTCAATAGAGTGGACTCAGGAACATCAAGGAGTCCTTGACCGACTAATAAACATCTTGCCTTGCCCACTAGTGTTGGCCTACCCCAACTTTGACCTGCCATTTGTGTTGCACACAGATGCATCAGCAAAAGGCCTTGGAGCAGTGTTGTACCAATGCCAGGAGGGAAAACTGAGGGTTATTGCCTATGGGTCAAGGATGCTGTCACCTGCAGAGAAAAATTATGACATGCACTGAGCAAAGCTTGAGTTCTTAGCTCTGCAGTGGGCTGTGTGTGAGAAATTTGTACTACGCCCCCAATTTTACAGTGTATACAGAAAACAACCCCCTGATTTATGTAATGAGCACTGCCAAACTAAATGCAGTGGGTCACAGGTGGGTGGGAGAGTTGTCAGACTTTCATTTTGACATCAGGTACAGGCCTGGTAAAGCCAACACTGATGCCGACACCCTTTCCAGACTGCCACTTGATATTACTGAGTATGTTACTGCCTGCACAGAGGAACTCTCAAAGGGCACAATCAAGGCAACGTGGGGAGGTAGCCAGGCTGCCAAGGAGAATTATGTGGCTTATGTTGCTGTCTTAAACTTGGCCCAGGCACACTGACCCCAGTCAACTATAAGCCATGAAGAGCTTGAGCATGTTTTGCTCCCGTGCCATTCTGCTACGACAGAGTGACGCAGCAACAGCCAAGCACTGTCCTGTTTGCGCATTTCTTCCTTCCCATCAGATAACTGTTTGGTCGCATGTCTGGGACCTGCAACATAGGCCTGCTTTTTAGAGCTTGGTTGGGGTCCAGTGTTGGGTCATAATATAAAATCCACAACACAATTAAATATGAAAAAAACTAAAAACTGGCTTAAAAAACTGTATTTATTTCGCTCCGCATCTTAATGCAATGACCAAAAGATCGGAACGAGTTTGACCCAGTGACAGTACAGTTTGAAACAAATAATCATTCTTAAGAAACTTAAAATCCTTTGATGCTAAAAAGATGAAATATATAAAGTATTTATTTAAATATATTTGAAGGGACGAGTTTCTTTTGCAGAAACCATCATGGATGTGATACAGGATGTGTGACATGAACCTTACCAAGTCATGGAGTTTTTTGGAAGAATTGATGAGCTTCTCCACATGATGTATCATTGATCCAAACATGCTACACAGGGATGAGTTAGGAGTGGGACGCGACGATGAATGGACCAACAGCTCAGCCAGAATCACCAAGGAGAGAAGGAAAGAGCTGGTGTCATGGATGACTGTGAAGAAAAAAAGGAAAGAATTATTTACAACCACAATCTTGTGTTGTTTTATGTTCTGTGGTCTTTGTGAGGCCTTTCACCTCATCAAAGTGTAGTCACATAAGAACTCAACAGCAGCTCCACATTCATTCAAAGCAAACGAAGCTGACTAACATTCAGCTGTGGCTGCTCAGTGTTCACAGCTGCACGCACACACAGTGCCGTAACAGGTGCTACTGGGCTGAATTCCCGTCGCGCATCACAACTCAGACCTCCTCCTCTCTGCGAGCCAGACGTGCTGCTCGTGAATCGGAAAGGAAAAACCACGGAGCTACATGGAAACTTGTTTTCATTTCCAGCCTAAATCTGGACCACATGACCCACAAGATTAATCGTGAGGCAGCTGTATTTGCCACGGCAGTTAGAAAATATTAAACCATCTCTCTGACACTACTGTAGGTGCATGCCAGAGGAACAGTAACACCAAAGTGTTTATGAGATCAGATCTAAGAAAGAAAATTTAAACCTCACACAGTCACACACAGTGTGGAAGTTACATCAGTGCTACGGTGCAAACACTTTCAGCTCAGTTAAATCTGATATCAGATCCAGACATAAACAGTCATTCAACAAATGAGATAAGTGAGATCAGGAGATCAGATATGAGATAAATCTCTGTGCGTGCGTGGATGAAGGTTCAGACACTAAAGCAGGTCACAATCAGCTCACTGTTAGCATATTTAGCAGCTGAATGAGTGCAGCTGTGAGAGGAGGAAGGAGAAAAACTTCTGCAACCTGATCGCTGGTGTTTTCCAGAAACATAACCAGCAGGCTAACAGGTTAGCTGACAGGTTACAGGACATCTTTTTAAATTTGTCCTTTGTTTCCTTGTGCTTCACTTTAAGACACATCTCAGAGGCGTCTCTGGGGAACAGCATCACCATGACCTGCCGGTTCAAACGGCTCCAAATGAGTGCGCTCTTTTCACAACAATCCTTACGAAGAGGTTCGAGTGGAAAACTGAGAAGTTTGAATGCATAGTTTTGTCCTATTTGCTGATATTTTACTTTTAAATTACATGTAGAGAACTGCAAATGTAAGTTATAAGGAATGAGTTTTTAAAAAACTATGACGATTATAGCAACAAGACTGACTAGCCTGTGTGGACTTAAAACCAATACAAGTGATTTATATACTACAGTGTTTCTGTTCATGTTCAGAGCAAGGAGATGAGCTGCTGCGCCCCATGAAAAGGACAATAGTGGCAAACAGTGAAGAATAGCATCCAGTGTCTGTGCAGTCTCATATTTTAGTCTGATGAGTGTTGCTACACTGACTATTGTGGAAACACAGAAGCTACAAGTTTGCCTTTGTGCCACTGTACAAATTTGTTTTGCCAGATTTGGCAGTTGCTTAACTACACATGGAGCAGGCACATTAATCTGAGCCGGTGCTCAGTATTTACCATTCTTTTAGTGCAGCTTCTGGTCTCCATCGACTCTGAGGGAAATATCTGGTTCTTTAGCTGCTAAATGCGTCACTATGTAAATTCCATTCAAATGCCCTTTTCCAGAGCTGTTCACAGCTGACTCCTGCTGCCGGAATGAGGCCAGTGAAGCAAACTAAAAACACTGATCTGAACTTTAGGGCTGAGGGGGACTGCAGGTCTCCGTAGGGTTGCCATTTGCATCCAGTGGACTCATTTATATTTTTATATTTATGCAATTAAAAAATTGATTGGAAAGTTTTAAAACATGCATCAGTGTCACCAGAAGCAGCACAGCTTATATATGGGTCATTTTGTTGGACATGGCCAACCTATTTTATGTTTAAGTACAAAGAATCTCTCTTTTTTTTTTTTTACCAGAACACATTAAATCCAGCTGAATGGACCTCCATGTTTGAATACCTCCTACTGTGTTTAGTAAGGCCCTGGAAAGAAGAACCACCCAGCTGTCATGGGCTTGAGAATGAGTTTTTGTTTTGTCTCTGTTTCCTAAATTTTCTTTGATCACAACTGAAAGCAGTGACACTTAAATCAAGATTAGTTCATGTCTGCAGGTCTGTGTAACTTCAGAAATCCCATTATGCAGGGTAACAAAGAAGTGAACTGTCCGTTAGTGTTAGATCAGGGATAAGGAATGAGAGGTATGCTGTGGGCTTTTTCTCCCAGCCTGCTCTGGGCCTCCTGTTGGAAAAGGAGAGGGGAGCTGGCGCAGCAGTCTGACTCAGATTAATCTCTCGGGGATGACATCAGCAGGCAGACGCCTCAGGCTGCGCTTTTTAGAAGGGAAACATCCACTTTGTTGTGAGCACTTCAAACACTTTTCCTGCCCGTCACACACTCAGAGCAGTATACTTTATGGGCTTTGTCAAAGGTTAGAGGTCAACAAAGAGGGAAAGAAGGTGAAATTATTTACCTGAGACGCTAGCGCTGGAACAAAGGAAGTATTTGTCATGAAGCTTTAAACATTTAAAAATAAAATCAGTTTAATATTTAAACACTTCAATAAAGGTGAGTAATTATAAAGATTTATTTATTTTTCCTCCTTCTGATATAGCTCCCTATATTTAGAGTTTTAATTTTTTCATTTTTGGTTCTGTGTTTATATTTTTTTTTCATTAGTTGTCAGTTATAATCATCAAAATGAAAAGAAACAAACATTTGAAACATATCAGTCTGTGTGTAATGAATGAATATAATAAACAAGTTTCACTTTTTGAATGGAATTACTGAAATAAATCAACTTTTTCATCATATTCTAATTTAATGACCAGAACCTGTGTGTATGTATGTATGTATGTATGTATGTATGGATGGATGGATGGATGATGAGTCACCAGGGCAAAGATTTGTTTCATAATGCTGAAACAAACGGTGGCTGTTAAAGCCTTTGGTGACAATGTAGCGATGCCACTAATTATTTTGCAATTGAATCATTTGTTATTTAATGTAACTGAGATTGAATGTTATGTAACAGTTCATAAGTAACTGATTTTCAGATAATTTGTGTGTCGGTGCAGAGAGTCTCTGCTGTACGTGACACATGCTGCTGAAATAAGCAGAAGCGATTTGGTGGCACTGATTTGCATGAGAAGTCTCAAAGATAAACTTCCAAAGAATGTTTCAAGTGAGATGTCTTCTTCTCGTCACTGTGCTGTTCTCCGTTGTAATGGGTTTGTTGCTGCCCCCTGAGGGGCATCATTACCCAGCACTTCTGTAACAGTCTTCAGACTTTGTTCTCTTCTTAAAATGTCACTGCCAAATATTTTACACTTTGAATCTTCATTTGTTTGTTCCTGTTCAGAGTGCTGCAGCAGCTAGAAGTCTTTCTCAGTATTAAGTGGGCAGGGAAACAATGATAATAATATTTCCCCTCCACCAGTATTCATGTCTGGCTCTTATTACATGAGAGAAAAATGGTGTCTGCTCTGCGCTTCTCCTGAATTTTGCCTGACAGCAAAAAACTTTATGGTTTATTAAACTTTTATGGTTTCTCCGTCCAGTGTGGAGCAAAGTTTAAATATGATATAACTCAGAGTGACAATAAACATACAATAATAAACTTCTTTTTCTATTCAAGCATTTGATCCAACCACTGAATGAGTGTAACTGGTTTTTATACATGTAGCAATGGGCTTCCTACTGTAATGGTTTTCAGCCAGCGAAGGGCATGAAATGCTTCATTCAGGTATTGGAAAATTACTAAAAAAGTCATCAGCAGAAAGCTGCAGTCACACTAAGAAAAACATCCTGCAGCAGTGCAGTGTACAGTCATGTATTTGGCAGCATAAACAGCTGGGACAGCAGAAAAGCTCAGAACAAATTTGCTTAAGAAGCAGAGTGAATGGGTTGCCTTTAATGCGTTTAACAGGGCATTTCACAAGCTCGCGCTCACCCACACACGAAACATCAACACACACATGCAAGCTGTCACATAATCACACCCCGTTTCCGATCGGGTTCGTGCCCTTTTTTTGCTGAGTCAGACAAACAAACACTGGAGCTTCCTGTGTTGCCTCTGTGACACAGTGAAAGCCTCGTTTCATCGCTTCTCTTCTTTTACTCTGAAGAGCGTCTGTTGACTGGTGTGCAGCCTGCCTGGCAGTAGAAGCTCTGTCATCTTCCTCCAAAACCATCAAATAAACCAAGAAAATGGTCACTTTGAAATGCCTCAACTGAAAAGTTTGACCTTGATATTCCAGGAGCGGTGGGACGGCACTAAGAAAACTTAAAAAATATAAAACACTTCAAGACACGTCACGTGAACATAAAGCTGTAAGAATCTATAATTTCATATTATCAGTGAATCAAATGATTATGCAGTCAGAAACATGGCAACTAGAGTGAGAACCCCCCCAACAAATTATCACCTGACTGTGCAGTTTTGCTCCTCTAAGAATCGATACTATCCTATTTATTTTCAGCACCACATTTTTATTCCTGGACTCGAGTCCCAGTTCAAAATATTCCTTATTCATCATCAATTTTAAGCCAGCTTTATTCTGATTGGGTGCCCTGCACAAACTGAAGGTCTGAACAGCAAGTGGGTGGGGCTTATTACCTGCAGATGACCATATTAGGGATAGCAGCTCTTACTGACATCATAAAGAACCACAGAAGAAAAAAAACTAACTGAAACATTTTCTCTAAAACCTCTTTATAGTCTGACAACATCAGCAAGAAAAAAGATGAGGTACACAGTTAAATCTAAAGGGGAAAATATCATTTGAATAAAGACAAGCCAAAAAAATATAAAAATAAAAACAAGAGTAAGAGGACACATATCCTGCTGCCAGGATCACGATCTGGCAGTGTGGCAGTTCTATAGAAATTCATGTAACCCCAGCTTCAAGTTACATTACTGTTACAAAGAAATCCAGCAGGAAGTGATGCCTCTGTTCTCACCTAACATGTGCCATGTCATCATGGCCACTTGTTTAGAGGTTTATTGTCTGGCAGCACAGTTTGTGAAGTTCTGCAGGATTAAATTGCTAAATGTGGCCAAACTTGATGTGAACTAAAGAATATTAATGTCATAATATTGATAAACTATATGGTAGAAAAATCAGCTGAATCCAGTGGAGAAAGAAAACAAATCTTAAATATATGTTTCATTTATTTAGCAAAGCAGTCTCAATAATATGAAACAGTCTTAGCCTTTCCAGCCTGCAGAGCTGCAGCGTGTGCAATTTCACATGCATCCTGTTTCCTGATGTTTCATCAAGCCCAGTGGAGACATGATGATGTCATTCCAGGACAGAGCTATACACTGACTTCACTGGAATCAGCCTTCATGGAGCGAATCCATCTATGTAGCATAACAAGTGGAACCTGAGTCCTTAAAATGGCTCGTAATCATTTATTAAAAACATATAAAAATCTCTGGGGAAGCTTTAAAGCACCATGGATAAAACCAGTACAGTAGTGTGATTCAAACTCTCAATATTTGTGGACATTTTCTGGATATATTGAGGTTAGAAGAAGAAGAAGAAGAATAAGTAAGAAAGGATTAGTTGCAGTACCACATTTGGCCACCAAAATGACACGCAAGATGACTCACTCTACAACCCAGTGTATCAGCGATCCGGCCCATTCTAGTGAGTCTGCAAATTATCTTACAGTAAGTGCTCTGATGATGTGCGATGCTGACATCACCGTCTGATGACCTTTTACATCTCTTAGAAAAACAGACACTCTGACTGTTTTTATTACTGGTCATCGTGTTTTCATAGTTCATAGCAGATCATCTGCTAGTCTTTGACTTGATAAGAGTGTTATGCAATGCAAACCGATCAACTGAGATTACTGAACAGCAAATGTAAAATCTGCATTTATTCTTTTATTTTGCCTGCTGTTGTTATGATTGTTTACCTGCAGACGGCTGTGAGAAAGCCAAAGAGGAGCGATATTTTCACGTCAGTGAAACAGTGAAAACATATTTCTGCTGACTACAAAGGAGAACCACAGAGCCCACTTTCACTGCCCAATGACCACAGCTTCCTTTTCATTCATGAGTACACGGGCATTCACTGGTGCTGCTGTCAGGAACAAGGAAGTCCACGTGTGGTGTGCCAATAAGCAACAAGAATTTATGATCCTTTAAAAACTGTAGTCTCGCACTGATATGACATCACTTGTTTACAGCATCATTACATGGTGATTACTTCTGTATAAAGATGAACCAGCACTGTATACCAACATCATATTTGACTTTAGGTCAATGTTATATGACACAGTTATATCGCTGAGTATCTCAGTGGTGGAAAGTAACTAAATACATACAGTACTATTTTAAATACCACTACATTACCTGAGTAGTTTCAGTTTACACATCTTTATGTAACTACTACACGATGTGACAGACACAGTTACAGGGTTTCTTTTCTCTGTTGTGACCTTATACTGGGAACCCCCAAAGTTTGTCTCATCTGTATATAAAGTAATCTGATCCAAGTTCAGCATGAGCAGCAACATGCAGCCTATAAGTGAATGTCTCAGCATTAAAGTGTAGCTTATTATTTTAGCTACAAAGATGCTACTTTCTTTAACACGTTTAATATGCTGAGTAAATTTAGCTGAAAGTACACGTACACTTAAGCAGGAAGTTTTCTTCATTCCTGTGTTGGCACTTTTATCTAAGGATCTGCGTTTATCATGACCAGCTCAGACTACTCGGGGAAACCCCTGAAACACAAAGACATGCACACAGACACACACACAGAGCAGCAGCCAATCACAGCCCAGCCTAAAACCAAACAGTGGGTGATTTGTAGAATTGAAATTAAAGTATTTAAAGACTTTAAATATTACCTGACGTTTCAGCCACAGTCTGCCTTTCATTCAGACATTCATCCATCCATTCATTGCCTCCCTCTCTCCACTTCCTTTAGGCTAAAAGTAAAAGTAGAGCCCACGTGCAGTGGAGCCCCCCTCCCTCACACAAACACATTCACTCTCTCTCACACAGTCACTCACACCTCCCCCTCTTTCTTTAAAAAGTAACTTAGACAAACTTACATTTCATCTTTCAGCTCCTGCCGTAGTAAACAAACCTCCTTCTGAGTCCAGTGTGTGTACAGTATGTGTGAGTGATTGTGTTTGTGTGGACAAATGTAAAGTTCCCTTTTATAGCATTGAGGTGATGTGTCATTGAGTATGTCATCACCTGAGTCATCTCACCCACACCAGCTAACCCCCCCTCCTCTAACCCCCCCTTTATCTGAAAAGCTTCAAATTTCTTTGTTTGTTGAGGGGATTCTGAATGAAGTAAATCATAAATAAAAGAGGCAGAAAATACCAGATTGGGCAATTTTCCTTTCCTCCTCCCCCTTTCTCTCCAGTTTTCTGCCATCACCTCACTTTCTTCTTTGGACTAAATTTAGTTTAGAAAATGAAATTCCTCCTGCACAACACTACAATACATTTCAGAAAGTAAATAAAAATGAAAACTAAAGTGCCAAGAAAATAAAAGCAAACAGAGTGATGAGGAGATAACGATCCAGCGTGGCTTCCTGCCAGAACTTAAGTCAATAAAACTTCTATTAGAAACTTCCGGATCATAGAAAGAAGACCTCCGAGAGGAGGAGAGCTCACTTCTGTTTCTGACACCTTTCGACATATTTGCTTTTCTGGAATTTCAGAAGTTTGGAGGAAGATTATTTCTAACTTTTACAGCTTCCTGATGGCTTTTCCTGAGAGGTGGAGGAGACCAAAACACAGCTAAAAAAGTGCAACACGTTGTAAACATGTGAGGCTGGTGATAGTGTGGCATTCACAAATGTCTTCTGCTGGCCCAAAGTTGTCAAAAAATTGTCCCTACAGACTGAAATGTGATCCAGTCAGATGGTCTCTGCTCAGGGGAGAAATATTGTTGTCATTGCAATAAAAAAGCTAATGGATGAGTCTTTTTTTTTTTATGACCCACCCTCTGATTGCCAACTAACTTTGTTACTAAAAGGTTATGAACAGAGGGTGTCCACTTGATCTACTCAGTATTGACTAGCTCAGGAGGAATAGTTTCTTGGACTTCTTACAAAGTCTAAGAAAGATGTCTAGGCAGTGTTGAACTTCAAAAGTGCCAACATTCGCGGCAACAGGACGAGTGAAATTACCATAATAACTCTATGTTGGCTGTGGAGTGCAACTTCTCAGCTTTCAGGAACCATTTGGATTTTCCCAAGTGAACATATTGTTGTGTAGTTAAGGTAATGCAAAGTGCGCTTGTCCAGTTATGTTGGCAGCAAAAAGATGGGCGTTAAAGGTGGTTTGGGGAGTTTTGCCCTGGACAGCTGGCTATTAAAGGGTTAAGAAGGGTGTCAAGCAGACAGTGACTTTAGGTCTTTGATGTTTTTGATTTTTGAACAAAGACTTGAACTGATGATTGTTCAATGTTAAAATGCTTGCAGGCAGTTGCTCTTCTGGCCCATTTTCAAATGCTCAGCTCAAGACTTCAAGACAGGATTTCACTAACCAGTGGGTCACATCATCGTGGCTGTCTATTGTTGTGCACAGTTTATACTACGAAAATGCTTTTCTTACATTTTTAGCTATCTTGGGACTGATGAAATGGACCATTTGGTAAATGCTGTTTATTGGTTTGTCTGTCTATCAGCACTTTTACGTAAAGAAATCTCAGATTAACTTTCCTGAAAACCAGTGAAAACTGAGGCAAAGAAAGAACTGATTTATACACTTTGCCTGGATAGAGGACTGTGCTCTCTGGTCGCCCTTTGCATTATAAAGGTGATAATAACACTCTCTTATTGACATATTCAGCAGTCACTGGGAGATACTAGGAGATGTGTGCATGGATATAAAATATCCCTATACATTCTTTTCTTACAGAGTTATGTTGTGTTCACTTTTCTCTTCATTTGAAGCGACAATATTTCGGCACAGCCTTCTTTCTTTGGGCTGCCGACAAACTGTTGAGTTTGAGCACAGAATCGACCAGATTCTGTAATTCGTAGCTGTGGCGTGTGTCTTCTGCATGCTTCAGCCAGCAAAACTTCAGCTCCTTCACAATGATGAGCAATGGTATCACTGTAAGGAAAAATAATTATCTTCACACTAGAGACAAACCACATTCTCCTGGGTGAACGTCCTCTGTTTTTTACCAACTCATCCACCGTGACCTCAGCCCTGCTTAGCCTCTGTTGTTTTCTATACTGCTTCTCTCACTCCCAGACCAGTCATGCTTTAAATCTTTCTTCTGTTTTTCAGAGTTGCAAGACAAACTCAGAAACAATTACTGGAGCAACATTAAAATGATGCTGTCAAAATCAGATCAACAGTGTCAGATTTTTCACACCTTTGCGTCTCACTTTAGTGCCAGCTGGTTGGTCTCCAAAACCTGCTGTCTTCACATAGATGCTTTTTTGCAAATGAAATCCTATCTGTCTTATTCTTTTGCACACACATACGCTAGCATTTCAGATGGGTCGTGGCCAGAGGAGGTGCAAGCAAATAGGCACTGTGATTGCAAGATCAACTGTGCTACTCTGTGAAAAATTGCTATTTCAGTGCCCGTGCACAACTGTGGTAAAGTAAAGTGGAGGGCGTGATACTTTGCTACAAAAACCCTGAAGTGTTCCCGTCTCGGGCTCGTTTTCATGGCTTGGGAATTTACATTTTCATCAGATGACAGTTTGGTCCCAGAGTGGTACAGAATGAAACACAGTTGATCTTTCAGTCTCAAGCTTCACACCCTCAAACACAATGTTGGATAGTTTGGCATTGTGGAAAGATCATGACGTCAGTCTGTATAACAGAAAGTTTTGAACTATGAATGATGTCCCTCTGTGCCCATAGCCTCTGATCCTATCTCAAGTTGTCTCGTTAACTGTTGTATCTGGTAACTGTGTGTAAACTGATCTCGCTGCTGTTTCTTCTCTGTTGTTCTTGACGCAATATGCTTCAAGTGGAACAATGTTTGCCCTTGTCCCACTTGTCTATGCCAAGTGTCATTGCAGATGCTTTAACTAAATATCCACCCATTATCTGCACCGCTTATCCAGCTGAGGGTTGCAGAGGGGCTGAACCCTATCCCGGCTGATAGGGTGAGAGGCAGGGTATACTTAGATAGCCAACACATCCAGAACTGCAGCCAATTTAGAATCACCAATTAACTCAACGAGCAAGTTTTTAGAACCCTGAGAATCTAGAGGGAACCCACACAGGCACAAGGAGAACATACAAACTTTACAAAGGCCCCAGATTTTATGCATTCTCGAGGATGCCAGTGAACACATTTTAGACCCAGAAGGCAGATGGTTTGAGGGAGGAGTAAAGGAGGCCACCCACATTGTTGAACAGAGGCGTACCTTACAACATCAGCGATCAGCCACCTACAGTGCAGTCCTAAGATCGCTTCCCGGGTATTTCGACCCCACTCACACCATAACCTCAATAACACCCATGAGGTGGAGCAATGTCTCTGAGAGATTTCACCTGTTAGCCCCACTGACCATAATGCCCCTTGCCTTTTTTCACACCTTGCTCACATGATAAATAGTGGGTTAATGAACCTCGGGTCCATGCTGTGATGTGACGGCTGTAATGAATACCAGATTGGGCGCAAACATGGAAATTTCAGAACACGACACAATGAGAGCAAGTTAAACTTTTGCTCAGTAACTCCCAGCTTACTCAGGTTAAGTCACTCTGAACCTGAAGCTAAAAAAATATAAATCTTAAGTAACTACGGCATTTTTTTTATCCCACTTTATTCATTAACAAGAGGTCTGGCTTGTGTCAAAGCCGCTTTGTCGGGGGCACTGCGTCTGAGGAATGACGTTACAGAGTTTCCAAGAAGCCAGTAGTTTCCTGCTTCTTATGAAATGTGTTTGATAGTTAAAAACTCCACCCACCAGGATATAAATTTGATATGTGCATAAGAGATATACCCTCCCCCCTCTTGTTTATTGACATGTTACTGTAATTACTGGATAGTGTTTTTCATGAAATGCTGAACTAGTGAACTTTGTGCCAGAGAAAGTGATGCACAGGAATAATGGAAACCACGTCATAACGGTTGCAGGATGACTCGCTAACTCTCCCTTTTATCATTAAAGTTGATGCCATATGGGGTAATGGAGCGGCTGCATGTTTCAGTGAGTGTGTAGAGTGGATGAGGGGGCTCAGCCTCAATAGTGATTTTCACTTGTTTCATCATTTCCCCAGCCGCCCACGTTCCGGATATCATTTACTTCAACTCACGCCGCTCTCATGTTCCTGCGACCTCTGCTGAAAGAAGGAATGTGAAGAATGCAGCAGTGAATGGGCAACTGGGGGCGGCAGCAATGCAAATCGCTCACGGGTCCAGGGTTTTCTTCTGTTCACTGGCTCTAATACAAACACACAGAGCTTAAAAAACATGCTGAAGGTATGCGATTAAATTTATTACTTGCAACAACATGCTCAGCCTCAGTCAGATAAAAAAAAATAATTCAAGCATGAAAAAATGCAAGCCTCCGCCTGCAAAACAACACAATGCAGACATTGCGGACACATTTTGGCACTTCTCCCACTCATGCTTTGACACACACTCACTATTTTTAGGAATCAAACGCTTTGCAGCCTGGTTTGTAACCCACAGACCCAACCGGGACCAATTTAAACCATCACATTAGGAAGGAATTCAGCTTGGCAGACAGATGACAGCCAAATATCCCTATAGAAAATAAATGAAGCATGACATCAAAGCAAAGATTGAAGTAACAAGTGTGTCAGGGCTTCTAGTGGAATTCTTTGAGCATGTCTGGCTTCGGTGTTCTGTCTGAGACCCCCGACACAACTCTGATCTCATTCTAGAGTCTTCTCTGGGGGTTTATATTATTACGTGCAGATAATATATGTTTTATGAAGTGGTAAGGTTTTCCAACTAAAAGAGAAGAATGTCATGGTGTTTCATAGCATAAAAATGGAAGAATGTGGCCCATCTGTCACTGATTTCCCTAATGCTGAAATATTTTTATGGTCTCAGACACACATTTAGTAACTGATGTAAAAAAATAGCCAAAAGGTTTAGTCTGACTGGTCCCAAATCAATTTTGCAGGAAGACAAGGAACTATATTCACTTCCAAAATAAACAGAATAAAGATTCCTCTGCCAGTGCAGATGTTATGGCCCCCATGGGGCCCTGATCTCAACATCATTTAGAGAAAATACACGTTGAAATGGAAGACAGACGTTGGAAACTAAAAAAGAACTGTGGGAACGACCTGCCTGCCAAGTAACAGAAATGGTGCTGTTTTAAATACTAAGGATATTCATATCAAATAGCAATTTGATTTATTTTTGTGTTATCTGTTTTTGCTATCATGTCCATGTTTGTTTAATTTATATAGCACCAAATTATAACAAAGTTGCCTGAAGGCTCTTTATATTGTGGGTAAAGACCCTACAATAACACAGAGAAAACCCAACAGTCAAATCGAGCCCCCTATGATCAAGCACTTGGCGACGGTGGGAAGGAAAAACTCCCTTTTAACAGGACGAAACCTCCGGCAGAACCAGGCTCAGGGAGGGGCAGTCATCTGCTGCGACCGGTTGGGGCTGAGCGGAGAGAGACAGGACAAAAGACATGCTGTGGAAGAGAGACAGAGATTAATAATAACTAATGATTAAATACAGAGTGAAGTATAAACAGAGTGAAAAGAGGTGAATGAGAAGAAACACTCAGTGCATCATGGGAACTCCCCAGCAGCCTAGGCCTATAGCAGCATAACTAAGGGAGGGTTCAGGGTCACCTGATCCAGCCCTAACTATAAGCTTGATCATAAAGGAAAGTTTTAAGCCTAATCTTAAAAATAGAGAGGGTGTCTGTCTCCCGAATCCAAATCAAATTTAACACACTTAAACATGCATTTATTGGACCTTCAGGGGATTTGAATTTTAAATATCATTCATTCAGTCGAGCTGTAAATGGACTTGGTGGGAAACATGTCCTTGCTAGCCCACTGTGGGTAGGTGTGGGTGAACTGTGGGGTTTCATGGGCAGGGCAAACCTACATTTATCTCTCATGGGCCCTAAGTGGGTGTGGCCACACTGGGTCCACAGTTTTACAAGCCCACTATGGGTTGCCCACAGAAAACCGTCATGGGGGTCGCAAAGGATAAAATTACTGTGGGGCCTGTGTGGATGAGTCTACATCGGCCCCTATGGGTTTTCTGTGGCATGAGAGCAGTATCAAAGTGAAGCCTCCACGCTGACGCCCTCCCAGTAATGTAAGGCTAACATCAAGCCAACAGGTAATAAGTGTACAGTTCTGATTTGTACAAAATGCAGGTATCATATGTTTTATGTTTTTTAATTGTAGTTGTTCCAATCTAACTTGAACATTTCTATTTTATTTCTAAGAGATAAGTGACTTTTATACACCTAGTAAAAGTAAATGGATTCAAAATCTTTCACACGCAAAAATCCCCCTGAACATTATGGCCTTGAAGCTTGTTGTTTGTTGTGATTTGGCACCAGGTAAATAAAACTGAACTGAATATGGCTTTATATGGTGCTGTATGCCTCGCTGTCTCTGTCTCTCTCTGGCATTAAAGCAGGCATTATTTGTCAAACACTGATGAGCAGGGCATGAATTGAACCACTATCAGGACTGAAAATTACCTCACAAACCTGTAATGCAGGGCTCTAAATCTATCCTTAAGAAATTTAAATTAACATTAGGCTTGAAGATTTAGTTCCTGAGTTTCTCTGTACTAACCCAGGTGTTTCTTTTTTCTTAAACATTTTAAGATGTCCTTTTTTCTCTCTTAGATACTTTAAAAGATCTGGGCCAACCTGAAGTGAAAGCTAGCAAGCTAGAAATACTTTACAAAGCATTTTTGCATATTTCAGCATCATCATTTGCACATTTCATATAGGACAGGAACAGTAAAAATGAATCAGTGCATCCGGCAGGTGCCTCAGTGGATGCTCTGAAGTATTTATGCTGACTGGTAACCATCACTAACAAATAATTAACCATCATGCACAGCAGTAAATTCCCCCAACCTGTGTCACTGCACAGATCAAAGAGCCTGCAGGTCTCAGCTTTTTCCCTTTCAAAGGAAATAATTAGGCCAAAGTGACATCACTGTTTGCTGTGTCACAGAAAATCCTTTGAAGCAGTTTCACTGGCTTAAATCTTGCATGGAAACCAGTGGAAAATAAATGTGACCATTATACTAGCACAAGCATGTTCCTGGCCTCTTCACCTTTAAGGTTTACATCGATGCACCTATTGATTTAACCTCATGCTTATCAAATATACTCCTAATGGTGTTTTTTAGAATTGTTCATGACTTCCTTGTTTAAATTTGGCTAAAGCTTAAAGTTAGGGATGTAGACACTTTGACTGATAGGTGTATAGAGACAGGCAGCTGAACTAGATCTCCCCACCGTGTTTGTGACGTTCTTGCCTTTCGAAGCATTTTAAGTTTGGCTCTTGTGAAGCTATTGCCTTAGCCTCATCGTGAGCGTCTGTTCCACAAAAACTTTATCGATCCCATCACTCGAGAACGATGGCCTATGGGACTCTGGAGGCAGCTAATGGATATCAACAGGCAGAGCGGAACAGCGCTCAGGCAGTGGCTTAAGCAAAAACTTGGGTGTGGGACATGGAGGCCATGAAAAAGACTTTCAGACTGCACTGAGTGATTCTACAAATTGTCAGGTAACTCTGAAGGAGAATGCAGTGATCTACTCACACTGTGTACAGTGCAAGTATATGCATATCAGGCAGCGGAAAGAATAATTTGAGGACCTCCTTGATCTCACTGACATGCCTTCTGTTAAGGAAGCAGAGGCTGGGATGCTGTACCGGTCTGTTGTGGTGAAGAGAGAGCTGAGCACCAAAGAAAGCTTTCTACATCCCTATCCTCACCTCTGGTCACAAGATTCAAGTGGTGGGAATGATCTTCCTCTGAAGGATGGCTGACCTCTTCTTTAGAGATTGAGTAAAGAGTGCAGTCATTTGAGAGGGACTCGGAGTAGAGCCGCTACTTCTCAACACTGACCTGAGGAAACTCCTGAACAATTCACACCCTCAAAAAATACACACAAAAGAGAAGAAAAGAAAGCGCACACGAGAGAAAAGATTGAAAAGAGTCAGGCCAGCCAGGAAGATTCAGGGACCATGACAATATCTCTCGACTGGCCTGGGAACGCCTTAGTATTCCCCTCAATAAACTGGAGGAGGTGGCTGGGGAGGGGGAGGTCTGGGTTTCTCTGCTCAGGCTGCTGCCCCCACGACCTGGATAAGTGGAAGAAAATGGATTGATGGACTGACCTGAATCTTTGTGGACCCACCACATTTTTTAAATCACTGCAGGTTCTTAAATCAATTCACACAAAAATACTTGACAGATGTAAATCTCAATTCCCATTTATGAATTTGTATTTTTATGTATGTATTGTTGTACCAATCTGTAAGTTACGTTAGGTTTCTTTCATACATTTTTCATTGATATTCTTGTGTTTGTGATTCTTTAGTCACGTCTGTCTCTTGTTTCGGGGCTGCCTCTTCCGCACACTCTTGTGTTTCAGTGCTGTGTGATTACCTGCTCAGCCCTAATGCGTTTCACCTGCATCTGCTTGTTTCACCCGTGTATTTAAGCTGTGTGTTTGGCCTTAGTTAGCTGCCAGATTGTCTTGCGTTGTTGTAGAATTCTTTCTCGGATTTTCCCTGGCATTTTAATCTAGTTTAGTTTCCTGGTTTGCCTCAATCTACTTCCTCTGCTCTTTCTTGCACTGATTTTCTATCTACCAAACTTTCTACCTCAGCAAACACCTTGAACCAAGGCTTATCTTTGGAGTCCTGCTTTTAGGTCCTTATCCTGAGTTACCAGTCATTGATGGCATCTAGGATGAGAATTTAAAAATCAGATTTGATGTCCTGCACAAAAATAAATGCCCTTTTTGTTGGCCCTGGTTGCACCAGCTTACATAACCATATTTCTCCCTTTGTTAATGAGCTTGTTTTGGAGCTGACTGATGGTCATGACCCTTTCCTGTGTGTCATTCCCCCTCACTCTCTCCCCCACCTTCCCGTCCGAATCTAATAAAGACAAAACGCCCGGAGTTCTGAAAAACAGGGCTCTCCATCTCCAAATCTTCTCTCATCTAAAATTCTTAAGTTTCTCTGAAGAGATAATATTTTCATAATCTTCATCGATAAGCAGCCACACAGGCAAAGCTATTTATTTAGTGTTTCCTACCCTCTATTTGCAGCTGGTATGGGGTAAAATGTGCGGGAATGTGGGAGCAGACAGGTGTAGGTGCTTGAAACATAAACATATTGGACCCTTGTGTGGAAAAGGCAGGAGCAGAAAGACAAAACACACACACACACACACACACACACACACACACACACACACAGATAGTAAAGCGGACACAGCACCTCTACACTTAGGTGACCGATGGGTCCAGTCGAGCTGAACACCACATGTGTAATATAAATGTGTGGGGAGGGGTTACAGGGAAGTGAAGTCACTGACAATGTTACTGGCACCAAGTCTTGGGGGAAATCTGGACCAAGCGGCACACAGGCGAGGCAGCACTGTGTGGCCAATTATACAAAAACTGTGGATTATAGAGATTAACGTCTGAGACTGAAGCTGATTTATTTCTGAGCTGCAATTAATCCATTCACTCAACACATACACAAAACAAATCACATTATACCAAAACATTTCAAAAATAAAACAATACATTTTATAAACAAAAATAAATCAGGTTACATAAAGAATTTTTTCAAAATAAAGAACCAGCTGGCTCCAGTATGCATGCCAAAGTTTCCTCGGGCAAGATACTGAACCTTGAGTTGCTCCTGATGCGTTCATCAGAATATGAATATTTGTGCGAATGTTTTATAGAAAAACACCTCCACATCTCTTGGATGCAGCTGCATGAGGGTCATGTTCTTTGACTTCTCCAGTGCTTTCAACACCATCCAGCCTGCACTGTTGAGAGGGAAGCTGGAGGGAGCTGGAGTGGACAGGCAGCTGACGGCATGGACCATCGACTACCTCACCAACAGACCACAGTATGTGAGGTGGCATGACTGTGTGTCTGATGTGGTAGTCTGCACCACGGGGGCGCCACAGGGCACGGTCCTCTCACCCTTCCTGTTCAGTCTGTACACTTCAGACTTCAGGTACCACACAGACCATTGCCACCTACAGAAGTTCTCAGATGATACAGCCATCATCAGATGCATATCAGATGGGAGTGACGAGGAATACAGGGGGGTCATCAGTGACTTTGTCGGCTGGTGTGAGAACAGGGCACTCCAAATCAACGCCAGCAAGACGAAGGAGATGGTCATAGACTTCTGGAGGAAGCCACCCCCTACAGCACCGGTGAACATCCAGGGAAAGGACATGGAGACAGTGGTCTCTTACAAGTACCTGGGTGTTCACCTCAACAACAAGCTGGACTGGACCACAAACACAGACGTCCTGTATAAGAAGGGCCAGAGTCGACTCCACCTGCTGAGGAGACTGAGGTCCTTCGGTGTCTGCAGGACTCTGTTAAAGACTTTCTATGACTCAGTGGTAGCATCTGCCCTTTTCTATGCAGTGGTCTGCTGGGGGGTGGGGTGGGGTGGGGTGGATGCACCGAAAGGGACAGGAGCATGATTGACAAACTGGTGCGGAGGTCTAGCTCTGTGCTGGGATGTCCTCTGGAGTCTTATTCAATTCAATTCAATTTTATTTATATAGCGCCAAATCACAACAAACAGTCGCCTCAAGGCGCTTTGTATTGTGGGTAAAGACCCTACAATAACACAGAGAAAACCCAACAGTCAAAACGACCCCCTATGAGCAAGCACTTGGTGACGGTGGGAAGGAAAAACTCCCTTTTAACAGGAAGAAACCTCCAGCAGGACCAGGCTCAGGGAGGGGCAGTCATCTGCTGCGACCGGTTGGGGCTGAGTGGAGAGAGACAGGACAAAAGACATGCTGTGGAAGAGAGACAGAGATTAATAATAATGATTAAATACAGAGTGAAGTATAAACAAGTAAATAAAGGTGAATAAGAAGAAACAGTGCATTATGGGACCCCCCTCAGCAGCCTAGGCCTATAGCAGCATAACTAAGGGGTGGTTCAGGGTCGTGCTGATCCAGCCCTAACTATAAGCTTGATCATAAAGGAAAGTTTTGGCCTAATTTTGAAAATAGAGAGGGTGTCTGTCTCC